>OY720457.1:19367500-19382500 GCA_963082715.1 Harpalus rubripes
TCAGCACATAAGAGACTTCAATTTTGGGAATGGCTCATAATGTTCATTCATGAGACTGAATTTACTTGGGAAGGTGTATTTATTATGCACAATACACATCTTGACACACGAAAATGCTGTAAAAATTTTCATTAAAAAATGTTTGGGGAACAATAAATGGACGACTAATTATTGGTACTCATGTACTTCTTTTAAATGGACAAAAGTTTGTACTTACATTTTTTGAATAACGAATTTAAACTATTATGATTTGTCGACGATAAATAATTATCTCATAACCTAGTAACTATGCTTTTTCTCTTCCTCTAGTTACCCCGTCCCTCCTTGTCTTCCTCTATTCACACTATTCATAGGTGATAAAAAGCCTGTTTCAATACACAACTTTATAATTTTGTTATCCAAAATATAAATTTATTTATTTTAAAAATTGTATTATTACGTATTAATTAATAATAATGTTATTTCCCTTGATTCGTTTATTAATTACTGTGACTGCAAGTGTAACCGATAACCGACAATTTTTGAGCTGTTTGTATCCCACTTGAATGGCAGTTGTCATTTGTTCTCCATGAAAGGGTAACGAAATATGCAGCAAATCTTTAAAGAATTTTAACTCAAAATCTAAAAGACTTAGAAAAAAAAGTTATTAAGAAATATTGTTGCTCTCATCGAGTTACATTACTGGTTAAAATTAATGCACTTATTTCATTTACACCCTGTATATTTTCTTTTAAAATTAATATTTCATATTATTGTGAAACCAGTTCTATTTTTAGTCAACCTATCACTTAAATCTGGAATCTTTCCCGAAGAACTTAAAGTAAATAAAATCATTCCAATATATAAGAAAAATGATAAGTATGACTTAAATAATTACAGACCAATATCTCTGACATCTGTTTTTTCCAAGGTGTTTGAATATGCATTTTTAAATCGTCTAGATTCTTTTTTGGATAAACATAACATTATAAATAAAGCCCAGTTTGGTTTTAGGTCCAACAAAACTACACTAGATGCAATTCACAAATCAGTGCAGTATATTGCAGATAAAATGGATGTAGGTGAACATCCAATCAATATCTTTTGCGATTTGTCCAAAGCTTTCGATTGCGTTCGTCACTCAAAGCTACTGGCCAAACTTTATTCTTATGGAATTAGAGGTGTACCCCTAGAATGGATCAGGTCTTTTGTTGAAAATCGCCGACAATTTGTTTCTATTAATAGCTATGAAAATAACACTATTAAAAATATTAATTCTACTACTATAGTAAATGACATAGGTGTGCCACAAGGATGTGTCCTGTCACCTGTGTTATTTATTATATATATCAACGACATAACATCAGTTTTTGGAGATGAATGTCATATAACTCTATATGCGGACGATACATCCATAATTGTTTCTGATGCAGATAATGTATTGTTGCAACAAAAGTGTGAGAACTGCCTGAACGCTTTATCAAGTTGGTTTTGTGAGAATGATCTTTATTTGAATTTATCAAAAACTCATTATCTACGATTTCATTTTCCTCAATGTAGAGAAAACTTAAATATGATTTTCGAAATTAATGAGAATCAAATTAAAAGATCTAATAATGGTAACTTTCTCGGTTATATTTTCGATGAAAATTTAAATGGTAAAAATCATACTGATAAACTTGTTTCAAAACTCGGACCTATATGTTACCAGTTTTGGCACTTAGGTAGTATTCTTACGAAACAACAACTCATTACACTGTACTATGCCCAAGTGGAATCAAGATTACGTTACGCTATCTGTTTTGGGGAGCGTCATCGTCTGCATGTAGCGTGTTCATCATTCAAAAACGAATTATTAGAACCATAGCTGGTGTCTCCCGCACTGACTCTTGTAGACTTCTTTTTAAAAGTTTTAAAATTCTTACAATAGTATCTCTTTATATATTTGAAGTTTGTTTATACATTTTTATCAACAAAAATAACTTCAAACTTAGTTCCAGTATTCACACTTTTAATACTAGACAAAAACAGCTATTTTATATACCGAATATAAAACATAATTCTCTAAATTCTTTACCGGATGTTAAAGGGTTAAAGGTTTTCAATAAACTACCCACCATAATAAAGGTAGAATGCAATAAAATTAAATTTAAAAAACTTCTTAAAAATTATCTTATAGAGAAAAGCTACTACACACTAAATGAATTTTTTACAGACAATACTGATCGGGCTCAATGCTGAAAACATCTCCTATTACTTACTAATATTCTATAATACCAATGTATGTAATATATAAATTTTATAATATTGTTTGACGTATTCAATACATGTACACAACATGTCGATGAATAAATTGCTATTATTATTATTATTATTATTATATATATATATATATCATCACGGCATATTACCCATTGCTGGATGTGCCAAAGCAGTATGTATCAAAGGAGAGATATATAAATTTTGCTAAATCAAGTTTAGTTTCTCGGGTGTGACGCGCATAGCGGGACGCAGCGAACGTGTTTTAATAGTTTCCAGCATAACTATGTATGTATATTTAAATTAATAAAAATTAAATAGCGGGAGATATTGTGTTGGACACATCAAGTTTTGCCATGTTTTTAAAATTAATAAATTCGTGATCATTTATACCAGATTTTGTAATAAATATGTTCGAATATAATAATAAGCATCCAACTCTGAGAAACCGAACTCTATACTGCTTCGAGGGCTGGGCTGGTCGGTATAATGCACATCCATCAAGAGTGGTCATCAACGTTGTCATGTTTACACAAGTTGCGTCATCGGGACATGTGTACGTGTCACATTAGCGCGTGACCGACTGCGAGGGTGTCTGTGTCTGCCTCTGTCGGTGCCTCTACTCTGTTCCACCAAGGGTGAATTACTGCCAAATGTGAGAAATAGACTGATTGGAAACTAATGGGGTGCTGGTAACAGCTAAAGCTTTCTAAACACCACATATGAAAACGAGTGAAATTTTAATGAAATTTAATTAAAATGGGAGGAGTTTCATGTCAATTCATTGTAAATAAAGGGAAAGAATTAATGAGATTATAGATAGGATATTGAAAAACTCGAGTTTGAATCCAACGGTATTTATATCGACAATATTATTTCTTGATGCACCTCATTTTCTATACGAAATAAACGTACTCATAATTAAAATAGTTATTTGTATACCAAGCGCTGACAGTGTATCTTTGTCGAACCAAAACGAAAGTTGCAGCGTGTGCGACAAAGGACTTTCAACACGTGTTATACAAACTATTTTTTCTACTCCTGCAAGATAAAAAAGTAAATAAAGAATTATTTTTTTAAATATAATTTGACATCTATTATTAATTTTTATATTGAAACTGAAATAAAATGGGTACTCTGATTAAGCTAATCATCTGTCATGAAACAAAATATCAACTTTATGTTATGTTTTAAATATCTAGGTACATTATATCATATAATTATAACTCAAAATTAATTTGTTTTAATTCCATTTTCTGCAAAACCGAACATTAAATTTTGTGAAAACGATATATTTTGATATTTTAAATGATTATTTTGATTAATTGCTACAGAAATTAAGGTTTAACACGTAACAACCAACAAAATAAATACCCTCATATTTACCCAATTTAGGTATTTACCCCAAATGTTAAATACCCGGGTATTTTACATCACTAAGTGCCACCCAGTATATTGGCTGATATTTATTGGGTCAGTATTAAATGGTAACAAGCAAATCTAAACAAACCTAATAGAAACTAATCTGTCCTAAACAAAATATTTAAATTTACTAACCATTTATTTTTCTAAATACCTACTGACCAAATAAATACAAGTTTCATAGACATATTTATATATGATTGTACAGAATGTCTCATTTTCGATGTTTTTTTAAGGTATCTCGAGTAATATTAATGATAGAACAAAACTGTTCGCACATTCCAGGGTCAACTTTTCGAGAAAAGTTTAATAGTCACCATAGGAATTTTCGATCTTCTTTTGTTTCTGAGCTACAGGCAAAAACTCGTTTTTCGCTCTTTTTGAAAATATATCATATTTTATTTATTATGATAGTTCGAGAAAAATTGTTTTTACAAAAAATTTACCGATTTTTAAATAGAATAAAATGGGGTAATTAGATTTTATGAAAACAATAATTTTCGAGATATAACAAACTTTTTGCTTATTGTATAAGCTTTTCAAAGATATATAACAAGTATACATTCTTTTGTTTTAAACATTAATAAATTATTTATTTATTGACGTGAAAATATTGGGAATTATTAAGAAACAAATGAAAAAATTTATTAAAAATTATCATTTGTTTATTTTGATTCTATATCTATTGATTATGTTCTCAAAATTATTCTTAACCTATTATTTTCGGGTTAGTTAAATTACTACTTATCTACGTTACAGTTGGCTTTGACACATTCGAAAAAAAATGGTTTAGTATTGTAACGTTTTTATTTATCTGGGTGAAGTGTAAATATTAGACAATTATTATTAATTAAAATAAAAGTTTATTAAAAATAATTAAAAGATTATAAATATAACGAACACTACGATTAAACAAATATTAAACACTAATTAAGACTAAGAATATTATAAAACACTTAAACACTAAGATTATTTATTTAAACAAGATATAACTCATTTATATAATTATATTTATTTATGTTCACCACTTGTCGAATATCTGTTTATATCACCAACTATTCAATACACAACGCTTATTTATATCAGACTGTCTTCGCTAACAGTGCTTATATACTCCGGCATTTGTATTCGAGAAATTTCTAGAGCACTATTCCAGATAAAAACTCAAACACAATAGATTTCATCAACCGCATAATTAAGCAGGTTCGGACAAGTCTGTTGCGTCATCGCTAAAAATAGACACTCGCTCATCCCTGCGACGCGGCTACGACAGCAGCGACAACAGAGGCGGCTTTTGATGTAAATAAATTGAAAAAATGAGTAAAACTGAAACAAATACTATTAGAAATATGCAAATGATGATCTGTAAAAGATTTCTTCATTTGTTATTAATAATTTTTAATTTTTTCACCCCAATAAATTAATATTTCATCTCTTATTCAAGTTTGAAACAAAAGAATGTAGACTCTTTATATATTATTGAAAAGCCTATAAAATAAGCAAAAAAAAACGAGAAATTGAGTTTAGACGGTTTTGCACAAAGTGGAGATATTTAAAATGTACTCTGGCATTGGCAGTACAAGGAGTCAATATAAAAATATTCTGTATTCGTATTTCTGAAAGACTTCATTTACAAGGTATACGTGTATACCGAGAAGTATACTACTCAGTATTAAAATAATTATATCAAACCTACATCGTTACATTAAATTATTACAATTGTTAGAAGAATAAGACTCATGTAGTTCAACAGGCTCCTTACTCTCTTGATATGCCCCCCTGCGACTTCTGGCTGTTCCCCAAACTCAAGAGGCCATTGAAAGGAACGCAACTTCAGACAAGAGAGGACATTATGGCTGCAACGACAGCCTAGCTAAACTCCATTCCGAAAGAGGCTTTCTCTGAATGCTTTCAACAATGGCGGCTGGTAGAAGTATGTAGAGACTACTTTGAAGGTGATTAGGTTTCCAACGCTCCAGGTATGCCAGTTTTTTTCCCCCGCCAAAGGTCGGATACTTTTCTAACAGACCTCGTACATAGTATGTAGCGGATAGAACAGAAGCAACTGGGATGGTCCGGAGAAAATGAGGATAAACCCGAATAGCCTTATAAGAAAATTAGCAGAAGCTGGAAGTATGAACAAAAAAGGAGATGAAGAAAACATGGAAAGGAAGAATAGCAGAACTCGGAAATAAAACTGGTAAATACTTGGACAAAATGAAAAAGATGGCAAAAAGCAAAAAATGTGAAAGGCATGAATAAAAACTGAAAAAAAGGAAATACCACATCCTACTTCGGCTGTCAATGACAGCCTGTCACGGATATGGAGAAGAAGTTTCTTGTAATTTTTTTTTTTAATATGAAAGATGCAAGATGAATAAGTTTTTTTTTAAATACAAATCCATATTTATTATGTTTACTGACTGTATTTCAAAAATGAATTATTAATTTCCAACTATGTACAACTTTCATCACTTGCTAGAAAACAGTGAAAACAAATATGTTATCATTAAAGTGACAACAGTATGCTTTTTAACAAATTTCTTGCTTTATGAACTACTCATAATATTTTTTAAATAAATTTGTATAGGTATATTAAAATATGTGTATTACCTTACCTGTAGATAATATAGAAAGCAGGTACACAAATTAAACAACTATTTATATTTCCAAAATTTGTGAAATGATGAAATTATGTTCCTATACCCATACAAATTTTATATATTTGGTTAATTTATATAAATTAATGAAAATAATCTTGATAAATGTAGTTTTAGGAAAATTTTCTACATGCATGTATTTTTGGAATGTATTTTATGGCCAACTGGATTGACAAATGACATGTAATGCACAAAATATTGATAAATTATGTTTATTACCGACGTATGCGAATATGTTTATTATGCCTTTATAAAACGCTGTATGATTGTTCGTATTTATTCGATGGATAAATTATTTATTATTTATGAAAGTGCGCAATAATATGGAACTAGTTTCTATTGTTGTATAAATAATAGGATTAGGTGAACCACGCACACAACATGCATAGTTTTAAATAATTACGAACAACAAACAAAATCCGAATATGAAAATGATTATTTACAATTTCTATAGCATAGAACACGAAATTTTAATTGAGAGGGCAATATTGGAAATAATTTTATAAATATCCAAAATATATTACAAAATATTTTTAAACATGTGTAAATAATTCAACAAAAATTAATTATATTTTCATATCGGTAGTCATATATATTTATAACCTAAAATTAAAAATCTAAAAAAAGAAATAAAAAAAAATAAAGATTTACTCGTAACAAAAGTGTAGAAGCATATAAACATAAATAAAATATACCTTGTTAAAAAGCTAAACAATCCCCATTTCCATGGGGTAACGTTCCTCTGAGGAACGTAGTGATGGGTCAATTCCCGAAATTGAATGATGAGGATTTTTTTTTTAAATTTCCCAAGTAATTTCAAATATTTCGTAGCACCACAATATTTGTTGACGGAGTAAGAGTAGTTAACAGGCAGGCATAAGTCACAAAAATGCAAAACAAAATAACAAGCGCCAAGGTATCTACAATAAAATTTCAAAAAAAAAATCCGGGAAAAAAAGTCAAGATATTTTTCCCTGCAAATCGTAGTGGCAGGAATTTCCGGGAATTTTCCCGGGAAAAAACAAAATTCCTTGCACATCACTAATTCCTCTACAGCGTTCGTATAAAAATTGTATCATAACTCCAAATCGAACAGTGAGAAAATAATAGAGAAAATGTTTAAAAAAACTGCGCTAAAAACGTGCAAACCGCTCTCAACAGAAATGCTGCCTCCACACCAATATATCCAGCGCTTCTCTCTTCATTCTCTCGTTGGGGGGTTCGAACCCGCCCCCCTCCCTCCTTTTGAGAACCATGAAGATCTCGAAAACGGAAATTTGTAATAAAAGAAGGACATTACGAAGTGAGGACGTGCTAAATAAATGCGTGATGTATAACACACAAACGCAAATGTGCATGCATCTAAAATAACCCCCCCCCCCCCCCTCAAAAAACCCTCCTCTGGAAGATATCCTGTCTACGCCTTTGACTCCAATTAGCTTTCCCTCTTTCTTACGTCTCTCAAAATTCTTCTCTTTTCTCCGATCCAACTCAATACCTCTTCATTCCTTACTTTGTCTTTTCACCTAATATTGTCTAATTGTCGCCACAACCGCATCTCAAAACTTTCCAAGTACTTTTTCTCCTACTGCCATAAAAACTTATATTTTCCAGTAATCCATACTATTTATTCCGAATATACAGGGTGTCCCATAACTTCAGGTACATATTAGAAGGGCATATAGTTCTTAATGTCCTGATTACGGAACAAAAAGAATTTTTTCAAAATTCAAAAATTAGTTTTTGAGGTTTTCGAAGGAAACAATTTTGGGACACTGGTAAAAATAAAGTAAATAATTTGATTTTTTTTTTCATAGCATTCACGTCTCCCAAACTTAATTGGTGTGACAAAGCTTTACGTAATTGCATAAATTTATTTCATTGTTAAATTATTTTATGTAATAGTTATAACTAATTTCACTATTCCAAATATTATAGTATCCAGGGGTACAAAAAATGTTCTTCTTAAGTGAACTACCCTTAATTATAGAAATTTTGAAAAAATTCTTTTTGTTCCGTAATCAGGACATTAAGAACTATATGCCCTTCTAATATGTACCTGAAGTTATGGGACGTCCTGTATAATACACCATTAAAAAGGCCTGCTAATACGACAAATTTTGTCTTAATACACCATTAAAAAGGCGTCCTAATACGACAAATTTTGTCTAAGTGAATCTCTTAGGGTGGATTGCATGAAAGTGGGTTAAGCCTCGATTTACGCTAATCCAGGGTTACATACACAAACAGAGAGTTTCCAGCCTATTTGACAGCTAATCTAGGGTCAAAAATAGCAAAATGCATATGGCTGACAGCTGTCATTTCACGCGTCATATTTAATACAAAAAAAGTAATTTTGTGTTTTGTGTTAAATATGACTCGTGAAATGACAACTATCGCCCAAATGCATTTTGCTATTTGTGTAAATCGGTGAGTTATTTTTGGACCTGAGGTTAGCTGTCAAATAGGCTGAAAACTCTCTGTTTATGTATGTAACCCTGGGTTAGCGTAATCCACGCAATCCACGCTTATAGTTCTCTATATCCCCAAGTTATTATTATGCCCTATACATATAACATTTTAAAAGAAATATTTAACATTTGTGATTACAAAATTGCACGAAAGCATTAATTTCATAATACAAGTGCAAAAATGTGAAAAAAATGGACTGTAATAAAACCAACTTTATACATTAAAATGAATAAAATAAATGCGTTTTTTTTATAACAGACGCAGAAAAAATATCTAGTCAACTAATATACTAGTATGTATGTATTATGCATATTTACAAAATATTTCAGAAAATTATTTTTTTAGTCTTCATAAAATAGCGGCGAAATAAAATTCCATAATAAAATATCTACGAGCAATTCCGGTGTAAAAACCTTATTTACTAATTCTCGAGCTAATTGCACAAGGCGTCTTGCTCGCAGCTGTTGAAGCATTATCAGCGTGTCGCCCCCGCAGTTCCCTTTGCCCCGCTCCCCTGAATCAACCCCATCCGGCTTTTTCATACCTTCACCCACACGCAGTTGTCGAGGGTCCGAAAACTGCCGAGGGGTAATTAATCGAAAACGTTAAACTATGACATCTGGTAAAGTAAAATGTGGTTTAAGTTAATTTGCTGTTATTGTCTTTTATATAATGATAAAAGTTGTCATTAATTAAGAAAAAAATAATTATTTTTAAATAAATAATGTCCCATAATAGTTATTTTCGTAATAAGTGCGAAAAGTTAGTGATTCTGAAACAAATGCAAGTTTTGAAATTTACAAGGAGTTTCAGAATTATGTTTTCCACATTATTGCAAACAATATTTTTTCAAATCGTCCAAAAATAAAGAAAAATTACGAAATCTTGGACGGCTGTGTATCGTACTTTTAAGCGATCATGATAATTGAAACAAAACAAAAATCCTATGCTTTAATGAATTTGCTGTTTCCCACAATGATTTACAGTTTGAGAACATTTATATCCCGCGCAATTGTAGAAAAAAATACGAGGGTCTCAAGAATTAAAGAGACAAATTGGTCTAAAGAAAAACGGTTGGTAGGAGTAGTTTAATACTTTTAGGACTTTCGGTTGGCATCACTGGGATGAGCCCTGATTAGATTATAGGTAAATATTTTTGTGTTTCTAATTTGAAAATTAAATTTAACGATGGCGAATCCACTTGAAGAATCTACATTAGTTGAATAACCTTCAGTGAACCGTTTTTTACTTGCTGAAGGTGAAAAACCAGAAAATATTTATTCTCGAATGACCAAAGTGACGAACACCGTTCTGGCCGGCCAGTTGAAGTTTATCTCCTTCGCTCGAAATCCGCCCTACAGCCCAGATTTGGCGCAGTCATAATTTTCACTTGTTTGGTCCACTGAAGGAGGCACTACGTGGAAAGAAGTTCGAAAACGACGAGGATGTCAAAGAATTTGTGGGCCCAAACAACATGACAAAGACTCCTTTGCAGCGGGTATAAGAGAGCTAGTTAACCGTTGGGAGAAGTGCATCCATGTTGGTGGGGACTATGTCGTAAAGTAGGAAAAGTTTCATTTTGTAAAAATACACAGTTCTTGTTTTACACTAATTTGTCTCTTTAATTATTTTAAATGGTTGATTACCATTTTTATCCAGTAACTCAGTGGTTAATTTGTAGTGTCGTTCAAAATTTGCAGTAATCATGTATGTAATGATATGTGATATAGACATTAGACATTAAAAAAACTAATAACTTTTAAGGAATTCTTTTTTACCTTCCGTCACCTTTAGGTAAGAAAGGTATTGTCTTTGGTCAAAAAATTCCATGACGAGTTTTTGATGAATAAGCACGTTTTAGGGTCCCTAGAATACGATGTGTGTGAAGATTCTTTCGGATTCCAATACCACCTTTCCAAAAATTATAATTTTTTCGTATTTCTCTTCTTTACATCCAAATGAAGAACTGATTAGATTTTGGTTATAATTGGTCGGCCGGAAGTACCCTAATTTGAAGATTTTGACAGTTTTTCTTGAAGAAATGCTGTTAAATATCCTTATTTCATATTTAATGTTATTATAAATTATATATTAAAGAATAATTCATTCTCTATACGATTTGATTACATTTTATACTTTATATTCAACAGATATAGAGTTAAAAAATTATAAAGAAATTAAATTTCATAAAACAGTCAGCTTTGCTATAAACATGGAAACATCTACTATATTAAGAAAATTCTGATTGACAGATGTCAGTGTCAAGTGCCATTTACATAGTATGTTTGTGTTATAATTTTACTGGAAATATAGAAACTTTCTGTACCTATGGAATTTGTACAAAATACATAGAACTGACTTAAGGTGATGTACTGGAAATATTGAATCTTTTGCAAGAAACTTTCTTTGTGGAATTTGTACAAAGTACATATAGAACTGACGGAAGGTAATGTGCTGGCCATATCAGCTTTTTTATTAAATATTCTTCAAACTTAGCTTTTGTTCCATAAAGTACAATTAGTAGTTAAGTAAAGGAGACTAAAACTGGGAGGGGTCAGCCTTAGCCTCATATTGGAGACATTCCGGATCTTAGTCAGTCGAAGAAATTCATTTCACCCTCGTTGACAAACGCCAAAGAGCTATTAGGTATCAGCAAAAAGCACCTTAGTACTATGACAAGACAGCTATCTTTACTGGTCATTGTCCTCTCAAATATAATCTAATGTACAGCATAGCTGAATTCTTCGGAAACATTATATGTGATTGTCCAGCTCTAGCTGTAAGAAGTCTTAACCATCTAAGTAAAAGGCACCTCATGGCAAATGAGATCGGAAAACTGACTCCTGGAGCAGTAACTGGCTTCATTAGAACTTTGGAACTACTTCCAGAAAACTAAGATAAGGTCAGGTTACAATAGATCAATAGATCTTAAGCGTAGTACAGACCGGCCAACAATTGCCGGGATACAAGTTGATACCTGTGTTGTCAACATGTACCCCTCAATGTAGCAACAAGTTCGTGGAAACTATTCAAAATCGTGAGGGATGATATCAAAGGAACTTGTTGATGTTGCTTGTATCCGTGTTATCCATTTTGAATATAAAATATCGCTCAGTGTGGACGGTGTTGTCAACAAGCTGAGTTGAACCAAAGTAGTGAGGTTTCATGTTAGAGGTTATATTTATATAATTTGTATACCTTTTGGAGATTTTAGAAGCTACCAAAAAAAAAGTTCTTCGAAGTCAGATTTTGTTAATTTTACGAAATTGCGGAACGAGATACCATCGTTCAAAAGTATTTCAGACATTAAGTTGTCGGCATAGCTTGTCCTATTTTGCAAAAACTGTCTCTACCACCATCTTCTTTTTCGTTTTTAGGCATGGGCAGCTATTATGATGAAAGCAGCACTAGCACCATCAGCAACAGTCGAATACTTTTATACATAAAAACTCAATTTGGTTCAGACATGCAACTCATTTCGGTTTAGACACGCAACATTGTTGACTACATATAAGTATCTAAAAACAAGTTGCTGTGCCAACAGAGATGTTGGCAATATCCGTCAACGTGTTGCTAACATTTTATTGGCCAGTCTGTACGTACCTTTTCAGGTCGCAAATAATAATAAAAATAATAGATGTTAAAGGAAATTAAAAACTAGAATATTTAAAAAAAAACTAATAACTTTTAAAGAATTCCTTTCTTACACTGAGAAAAATGACTGGTTTTTAGCAAATAAATATTCATAATTAAGGGGTACTTCATTCTTTTAATTATTGCAACTTTGGAACAAATACAATTTAATCTTTAATATGAAATCTATTTTATTCATTCAGTTATATTATTTATTTGACCGTCATTTATTTCATTTAAATTAAATTTAGTTTTCTCAAATAAACTAATATATTTATGTTTAGCATTTAAAATTGAGATTTTTAATAAATAAATTTATAATTTTCTGAAATATTTATTTGTTTCTTACAAATATGTAATTGTTTAGAATTAAATTCATAATATATTTGCGTAAACTTTATCTTAATTATAATGAAAAATAGTTTTTATTGTATGAATCTATATTTATTTGTCACAAATAAATATTATTTGTGGTAAATAATATTTGCATTGAGTGAAAAATGTTCTATTTGTCAAATGACGATTTTAAGTGAAGTGACTTGTATGGACTTGTTCATTTGTTGTACGTTGCATCTTGTTTATGGTGGTGCTCATTTGTGACAGTGTTCACTTCTGGCGATTTGTTTTTCATTCGTGTGCTAAAAATTAGTGAATATGGGTGACGAAACAGTGAAAAATATACTACTTGAGTGGATATTTGCTTTGCATTCAGTGTATCTTTTATACCAAGGCACATGCATCGGTATCTGTACAGATTGTGTATTTATACTTTTATAATTTTTTATTATATAGGTACATTAATATACTATACTTAAGGATTAAATTTGTGTGTTAATAAAAATATGGTGTACGAATAAATTAAATGTACTAGTCTTTATTTAATTATTTTCCTTCAATTTTAATCTATTTAGAGTGGACAGGTTATGAGAGGTAGATATTTAAATTTGGCCCAAAGAAATTATTATATATCCAAAAATACTGAAATAAATTTAGCGCAATTAAAATAATTTTTAACGTAAATAAATGCATAGTTCTCATGAACTAGAAGATATAATTGATCTCAATATATATTTATTTGAGACAAATATAAATGCTTCAAATAAATAATTACATTGCTTCAATTGTAGATATATTTGGATCTATTCAAGCTTAGGATTTATTTGTAACAAATAAATTTACAGTTCACGTATATCTTTTTCTCAGTGTATTAAATATCTTACTTACTGAGCTTTTGTTTCATATATTACAATTAGTAGTTTGTCAACTCATATTACTTTTAGATTCCTTACGAATACTCAGGCCAAATTAAGTTTCAATCATTTCTTTACATTTTATTTAAATTCATACAACATCGCTACACGTTCATTGGTGGACAGACGACCAATAGGAATTCGTAGTTATAATGTCACCGAAGAATCCTTCGCAAGGTACTACCAGCTTGGCTCCGATTTATTCGGCTGTCGTTTTTTAGAGAAAAAGGATGTGTATGTGCCTTTTTGAATGTCCAATTGTACGAATATATTGTGTGTAAATTAATTGTAACAATTTGTAAAATCTTACTGTAAGTGTGATAATGTCCATGTTATTATTTTGTGTATTACATGTTATAGACACTGAAGAAGGTGCAAGTGTACACCGAAACGTCGGTGTTGTAACAAGAATAAATGCTCTTTAACATCTTAAAGCAGGGGTCGCAAACTCAAATGTAGCCAGTAGGTTAGATGAATAAGTAACGCGGGCCATATTCAATTTTACTAAAATTAAACTAAAATCTATAAATGAAAATAACAAGTACAAAAAATATTTAAAAAATAATTATAAATAAAAATAACGTTACGCCGTTAACAATTAAAAATAAAATATAATTTTTTCTTTATTTTAATTGTGATCTGACCTGACACCTTTTCTTCTGCAATAAGATATCGAAATTGCTTCAGTACCAATTTGTAGTACTGCATTTAATCTGCAGAGTGTTATTTTGACTTATTCAGTTTCATAATAGAAAATAGCTGCTCACAATCGTAAGTACTTCCAAATATTGACAAGTTCAGCCAACGATTCGTGGCAGTTGAGGAAAGATGTGCACTGGTAATATTGTTTAGGGACGTAGAGTTGTTGGCAGAGCTTTACCTGTAGCCGTTTAAACTACTAGCGGAACTGACTATTTTATCATTTTCTACCTAGCCGACCATACGTATTTATAAAATTATGTTCATTTAAATCGTCTAGTCTAGTATCTAGTCATAAGTGAAATTTTTGAAAAATATATTGTTTAGGCTGCGGGCCGTTTGCAGATTTTTGGCAGGCCGTATACGGCCCGCGGACTGCCATAGTTTGCGACCCCTGTCTTAAAGAAAATATTAATTGATAACATGAATTGGCTGCTACAAATTGGGATATCTAGTAATAAAATGCATATCATTACATGTCACCAAAGTTCGGAAATGTACAAATTTACTAAATTCTGTACAATTAGTTATACCCGTATAAGAAACAATTAAATGACTCAATCTTGACAGCGAATTTGAACCGTGTGTTATCAAGAATGATTTATAACGGAATGTACTAGTATAAT
>OY720457.1:19385000-19422500 GCA_963082715.1 Harpalus rubripes
ATCATTTGATTTAAATCGTGATTTAAATCAAGATTTAAATCTACTGTTTTTTTTAAATTATTGATTTAAACCAAATTTTATGAAATAATACATTTTCTACTTTTCTACTTTTTTTATGGACAATAGGAAAAACAATGGTAAATTTTTTATATATTTGTAAATTCTGCCTTTTAATTTTAGAACTAAAGTGTAAATATAAAAAAATGTTCAGAATTAAATACTGCATCAATTGAGCCTAAATATATTGAACCTATTAGGTTCTTATAACGAGATAAACGTAAAATAAAATATACGTTTTAAGCTTTTTACACAATGCCATGCAAGACATATTTTGTCTTGTTTTATTTAGGTGGGCACGGTTTAAGTTTAAAGTTTAAACAGGGGCGCATGGACGCGTTATATACTACGTATAAACAAAAATTCAAATGCATTCTTTGGAGTTTATTGCAGATTTCGTTTTCGTTTATGAAATAAAATATTTATATTGCTTTTAAAACAATTAAAAAGTGCAATAACACAACATGTCTTTAAAAATTAAAAAATCAAAAAAATCATGTTTTATTTGATTTTTTTTAAATCAACGATCTTTGATTTTTTTAAATAAATCATAATTAAATTTAATAATATACGACTAGAAATACTGGTAAATTTAATAATTTAAACTGGTCTATATTATTATTATTCGTTTCCAAACCATATACAATATACATAAATAATTAAAAATATACAATACATTACAACAAATTTTTCTCACTCCTTACAAACTGAAGTGACCGATTTTCGGTAACGAAATACCACATCCGGACCACATAGTCAAATTTGGATATCATAGACCTAATGCATCGCCCGGTATAAACTAGGACGGAGAGGATGCATCTCCTCCGTAGATCTCGCCTTATGCCAGGGGAAAAACCGTCCGCAAAAACTGGCAATGATCTCTACAGAATTTAAAAGAATTGCGGTATTTGAATCCTAAATTAAAAAGCATTTGTATAATAAACATTTTAATAATCATACCTATCTATTAATATCTGAAAGCAAAAAGAGTTCTTTAAGATTCCTACTATGTAAATAGTATACAGGAACGGCAAGAACTGCATTAACCGTGGTTTTAACTGAGACGAGGAGTGGCTGGCATGTAATGTAAATAGTATACATGGTATTTCCTTTAAAATAACCAGTGCTTGTTTAGACGAATGAATGAATTTAGAAAAGAAAAATGTTATATATATATATATATACAGGCTGTTAATTAAAAAGCGGGCCATAGGCGTTTAACATGGGAAATCAGTTTTTCCTTGCGCAAAACTTCCCATTTAATTTTAAACAAAAATGTTTCAAATAAATGTTGTAGAGAATTAAATACTACACCAGCATCACTAAACAGATTTTATTTTACATGTTTAGTAACCTGTAAAATCCAATATGAAATTTTATAAATATTACTCATTTGTAGTGATAGCCATGAAATTTAAACAAAATGACAAAGAAATGCATATCGTTTGAATTGTCAGAATTTCGATTTTGCAGGTTACAAAATAAAAATAAATAAAATCTAAGCAATAATTTAGATGTAGAAAAAATAGTTTGAAGGACAGGATAAAATATAATTATCATTAATTTTTATTTGAAAATCGAATTACTGACAGTTCAAATGATATGCATTTCTTTGTAATTTTGTTTAAATTCCATGGCTATCACTACAAATGAGCAATATTTATAGAATTTCAATTCGGATTTTACAGGTTACTAAACATGCAAAATAAATCTGTTTGGTGATACTGGTGTATAATTTATTTGAAACACTTTTGTCTAAAATTAATTGGGAACTTTTGCGCAGGAAAAACTGATTTCCCATGTTAAAAGCCTATGGACCGCTTTTTAATTAACACCCTGTATATATATATATATATATATATATATATATATATATATATATATATATATATATATATATATATATATATATATATATATATATGTAACGATTTGGCTCATCTTAATACGAAGATAATCCAACCGTTACAATTTGTAAAATAAATGTTTGGAAATTAAATTGTAAAATGCAATGTATAAATTTCTGTTTTATTTTGTTAACATAATTTTTGACGTTACATTTGCTTGAAATAGAAAACTAATAATGTTTTTGTTGTCAGCTGTTCCGAAGTAACCTCGGAACGGCTAATCAACAATGGTGGGAACTAACGTGGCGGATAACTTGATAAAATATAATATTTAGAAGTTTACTTGATCCGCCACATATATATATATATATATATATATATATATATATATATATATATATATATATATATATAAAATGATCAGGAATAAGAGACTAATTTTTCAGTAATAACAAACTGAAAATTAAACCTGTAGTTCTCAAGCGATAAAATAAAATATTTATTTTTAAATGATAACATACGAGTATTTTTTCTACAACTTTACAGTATGTAAAAAGTCACTTTTCAAACACTAGTGCGTGAAAAGTAGATATACATATACGGGTACATTCGGTTAATTTACCTGTCAAGTAGGTAGCTAATTAGGTAGTAAATAATGAAAGTAATAAAATTTATTAAGAAATATTAATGCACGCTGTAAATGAAACAAATTAATAATTTTTATTAGATTAACATTTTTTTGATAGAATGAGTCCTAACATAACCTAATTTGTAATATTAATATTAAGTGTACAATTTGTAAAATTCAAGAAGACTAATCCACCTGTTTCTCAGATTCTTTCGAATGTTTGTTACAGTATATACAGTACAGTAGTACGAGAAAGAGTACTAACAGTATTTGAAGATGCCTGTACACTCCAGTATTACGAGCACTGAAATTTTCATTGTAGGACAAATGTTGTAAGTATGCAACACGTGTGTAAAATAGTGTTTTTTATCTCGTGCTATAATATCCGCATTCGGAATCAACTTGCAATTATTATTTCGAATTTTACAAAAGTGATCCCTGACTTCAGCTTTTACAGCTCATAAGGTAACCTCTTATAAATATCCTCTACATACAGACATATCTGTCGATAACGATCGATTGGCAAATCCAGAAATGAGTAATAAACCGTAATGATATATTTATTTTATTTATTTAAATTCAAGTTTTCAAAAAAAATCTCAATTTGTACGGTCATCTATAATTTCCGGAAACAAGAGAATATCGACGAAACTTACAGATACTATCAGGACACAAGAAATCATCTGGAATATTGAATATTAAAAAATAATAATAAACATCTTGAAAATATTTTTCGTCTTGACATTTCCTAATCACAATTCTTCGCATCTCATTTCCATTGATGTTCCGGTGGGAAAAAGGTCAATTACGCTACCTTAACCTTTGGTACAAGGTCACGGGAGTCATCAATCAGTGCCGGAGTCCCGGAGTTCCCGGAGCCGTATCGTGCATCTCGTGGCGCGGAGGAATCCGGGCGAATCGACACAAGGCAGCGCTGATAGAGCAATAGCGACGCATACGGCACAGAGAGTGCACTGCACCAGAAAACAGATAACACAATATAATATATTGATAACGTGCAGCGTGCAGTGCAGTGCCGTGCATTCACGGGAATGCAACAAGATAACGGGAAGGCACAAGCACAAGTCGTCAAGACTAGGTCAAATTCTTTCCAGTACTTAAAATTTTCATATGATAGAGTTTTTGCGTATGGTTTTCCAAAGACGTACACGTGAGCTGTAGAATTATATTATTACAATTCTTTATTTAATGTCATATGATATATGTCAATCTCCAAAATCATAACAAAGCATAACAACATCTCTTAGCTATAACTATATACTTTTTCCTACATTTCTCTTTCTACTTCAAGCAATAGAGCTCTGGGTTTTCTTCAGGTTGACAGGATAATTTTTTCAAGAAACTTCTGTTTCTTCTAATTACTTGATAATTTGTTTCTATAAGATACGACCAAGATTTTCTGTTTTATTTATTATTTTTCCTTCCTTTCTTTTATCAATAATACATACTCTGTCTCCTTCTTTAAGTAGCGTATTCTCGCATACTTTTTTAGATTTTTTTTCTTAAGTAACAAATACATCTAAGAGTACCTGTGAAAACCCGAGTTAAAAATTCCTTTTAATAAGCGAGATATTAATTTTTAAAATTTCACTTTGTTGTGTCACGTGATAGTTATGTACTATACTTCGTTTCACGTAAGAAAATAGTGATGGGAAGATAGGTGCAGTTTGATCTTGTTTTTTGATTGGAGAATATCCCGATATTATCCAATCAAACAACAATTTCAAATTGCACTTATCACTATTTTCTTACGTGAAACGAAGTATAGTTGTACAGTACCAGCGGTGTGCAATCAGTGGTTCATGGGTTTTCCAGAAAGTCTTCAGTAAGTATTGAAAAAGATGGGAAATAGAAAATATATTAAATTGTAATCTTACCTACTATTACTAAAAAACTTAAGAAATTTATAAGATAAATCACTCTATTACATATTTTTGCTTATGGTACAAGAACATTTTGACATTCTTAAATTATGTGGTGTTTGGAAACATACTTACATTTAGGGATGGTAACCAATAAAAATATAGACTTTGGTTTCGGTTTCGGTTATCATGAATATAAAATTTCGGTTTTGATTTCGCTTTCGGTTTTTATGCAGCATTCGGTTTCGGTATATAGGTTTATTAAAAAGGGTTCGGTTTTCCAAAGTAATGTACAAGTACTTATAAAATTGTATTTTTATTTTTTTGTAACTCGAATACATATGTAGGTACAGGTACTACATTAAAACTAAAATACTATTATGGACCCAATTATAAAATTGCACGTGTTTGGAGTAATTTGACATTAACATCTATTTTTTTATTGTTTTTGTTATTTTTTGTCCCAATCCATATAGCAAGCTTCATTACAAAAACCAAAAAATATATGTTTTAAATTTATATATCTCGCTTATACAAAGGGCTAATTTAATAATACTTGATATGCTAGACGCAGAATTTAATTCTCTAAAACTCTTTTTAGAAGCATTTATTTCTAAAATCAAAATGAAACCATTTTATTCAAGAAAAACTGTTAACAACTTCAGGTAATATATCACATCCGGTTACCCTGTTGTAACCAAAATCTGCTATGTTATTCCAATTGATATAAAAGTCTTATTTACCAAATTTGAATTATATTTTAATATAGTTCTTCATTAAAATCTATTATAAGCTTCAAATAAAGTACAATTTCTGGAAATTATGTAATGACCAAAAAGGGAGGTGCACAACTAGATATTATAGAAGTCCCAAATGCAAAATTTCAACTTTCTACGGCTTACCGTTTTTGAATTATGCGAGATACATACGTACAGACGTCACGACGAAATTAGTCAGAATGGATTCAGGGATGGTCAAAATGGATATTTCCGTTGAAATCTCAAAACCGAAATTTTTCGCGATTACAATACTTCCTTTACTTCGTACAAGGAAGTAAAAAGCTTATATTTGTATCATATAAATTACATATAGTAGACCAGGAATTAAAGTTGACGTTTAAATTATTTTGTACATGTTTTCTTTTCAGAAACTTTTTCCTGATATTTGACGTTTTCCATTAGAGCACATTAGAATTACACAAAAATTAAGGTAGGAGAATATTTACAAGTATCTACCCATTATAATGTATTTCTGGGATTTCCTTGACCAGTACTGGAATAAATACTTGCAAAAATACTCATCCCTTGCTTCGTACAATATCAATCTTCTCGAATGTAATACATCAAAAGAAAAAGTTTCTGATAACAAACCACATCTATAAAATAATATAAACGTCAACTTTCAATCGCTAATCATAGTCGAATAAGAATAAACATTACGGCGATTTCGAAAAATAATTTAAATTAGATCTCACTATCAGAACATCTTCAAGGGTTTTTTCATCCATGTTAGATCGCAGCGGTGAAAGTACAAATCTTAAATTAGAAAACGGTCTTTCTACGCTAACTTGGGTGCTAGGTATAGCAAGTAGATGTGTAGCAATTTGATATAATTCTGGATTTTTTTCTTCTTGTGACTTCCAAAAATCCAATGCTGTTAACCGATAAAGACAAAAAGGTTACGCTTTCGGTTCCGGTTTTGTATCTGTTTCGAATTTCGGTGAAGGTTTCAGTTATCAATATTTTTCGGTATTTTTCGGTTTACGTTTCGGTTTCAGTTCCGGTTACCATCCCTGCTTATATTGCTATTATTATACTTTGTATAAGAAAGTGTAAGACAAGATATTTCATAGCATGGTAGTAACGTTCTTGCTTCTTATGTCAAAGGTGGTAGTTTCGAATCTACCAAACTTCCTTCTTTTTTTATTTTTTTTTTATATTTATTTAACGTAATCAGATAAAATTGGTTATATTAAATTTTATATTTATTTAAAATTACAACAGCCATTACCCTTAACGTAACAAGCAAGAGCATTACCACCGTGCACTTTTTTAATTATTCCTTATTAATTTTGAACAAATAATTATTAATATGATGCAATAAGTATCCATGGACATATGTACAAAGTTTTACAGTTTTAATGGAAAATAAATATCCAAAATATTCTAATTTCCCATGTTAAATTCGTATGTAACGGATTTCGGACGCCACTCGTATGTCGATTAGATACACAAATATTTATTTGTACATAGTATTTAACAAATTTTTAATATTACATACATTGTTGGCATGTAGTTCATTATTTTGTTACTAGATGTTATATCGCTTAGCAATACGTGCTAAAACAGTTATACACAAACACTCCCGAACGACCCGAAGTAGACCCGAGCATATTAATGAAATTAATAAAATGTATACTTATAATGAATATTAGGTTCGTTTCTTTCAGTCCGTCAGTGATTTATTATTTATTTGTCATTTTAATGCGTTAGAAATGTCACTAAGCGCAGGTACCGTATCTTCCGTGGTTTTGTACTTCAAGATGGAATAAGTCAGCGTCAGCGTAACATATCTAACAAATACATGGTATCACGAAATACTGAGAATTAATCTTTTGTATACCCTAATCAAAAATTATTGATAATTATACTATATAACGCAGAGATAACAATTTTCTAAACAAAAAATGCATCGTTTTTTTATGTTGGTGAGTTTATATGTAGATTGTAGAATGTTAATCACTTTGTCATAAAACGATTTATTAATACATAGTTCCAATTAATCTAACAATGCAGCATTGTAGTTGGTAATTTGTCGCATGTAGTAAATAACAAGATATGGTGAATGCTTTAGTCTCAGGGACGATCCTTAGAATAAGGTAAAACGTGCAAACATTTATCTTAAAATGATGAAATAGCAATATTATTTATGCCAATGCCAACTGTTTATTTTATACCTTTGGTTCTTTAATGCATTGGTACATACAGGGAATTTATTTTAACATGCAACATATGGTCTATCACTTCCATGGTTACACACTATCTCTGTCAAAAAATGACAGCAATGTAATTTTTGTCCATTTTAAAATGCAACATACAAAATTTGTAGTTATGTATTATCAATATTATTTTCCAACAAATTAGCCTATATACGATTAACAAAAAATCAAATCTTTAATGTAGCACATCTTAACAAACTTTAGCTTATAAAAATTCATAATTTTAATGTAATAATTTTTCAAAAATACCTCCATTTACACTGGGGCAATATCCTAGTCGGTCGTAGAAAGAATTGACACCATTTGTGATGTGTTCTGGAGGTATCTCCTGTACTGCAGTACTATTTATAATGTTGCATTTTAAATTGGACAAATATTACATTGCTGTCATTTTTGACAGTAGTGTGTAACCATGGAAGTGATGAATCATATGTTGCATTTTAAAATAAATTCTCTGTATTTTTTTTAGAAAATATGGAATTTTAAAATTATTTTTTTAAAATAATTACAAATGTAAGTACGTGTACATCGCTGTAACTAAAACATTAGAGATATAATTAAATACTCAACGTCTATACAACGATACTTTTTATACGATACATTCTGAAATACCTACCTGAACTAAAAATTTTAAAAAATGATGATGTTCTTAAAAGAGGTCTTATTTACATTTTAAAAAATAGATCTAAATACAAATGTATGCATATTAACCAAATAAACTAAAAATCGAAACTATATCTACCTAGAATTTACTATTATGTACAAAAAAAATTGTAACACGAGCAAATCTTTCAGCTGTTCCAAGTTTTGTGGGCGTGCATTAGGTTAGGTTGTGTTATTAGGTTCGTCAGACGTCCCGGTACCTATGTTCAGAAAAGTGAGAACGCCATATGTACTTATTTTAGATAGGAATATCTTCAATTTTTATTTTATTTTAAAGAAATAACAGTTGTATTTTTGTTTAAAGTCGAGTTTAAAGTATATAATCGTACAAATAGTTGGCGTATACCAGTAAAGTATTTATCGTATAAATTTCCACTCGTACAAATGCTCGCGTATAAGTTTCCGTCGTACAAATGTTGGAGTACAAATTCCTAGAAGCAACATCTATATTCTATACATTATGCTATATTTTACCTAAAGTAGGTATTTTTGACTTTAATAATTCATTCCCGTAACCGAGACGTTCATAATGTAATACAGTAGAAGTAAACTTCTCTATAATCCGGCCGGCTCCTGCGTCCAGCACTCAGAAATCCGGCGTTTTCAGACAGGCAAGCAGAGACTTTAACCCTCAGCACACGAACCCGGTCTTAGGGACAAAGGATAGTTAAAATATCTATTATGAGTATTTCTGTATACATTTAACAGATTTAAAAATAATGTATTAATAATATACCTGGTGTCGCTGGAAATCCGTTAGATATGCATTTAAGAGGAATGGATACTATGAAGCGAAAATTCAAATAAATTGTTCCTTTACTAGAACTATTAACATTTTAAAAAATTCGACATTAGACGAACATACTTCCGATATGAACCTGCATTTTAAAAAAAGTTTTATTCAAATCTATTAGTATTTGAATTTGATTTTATGGGGAAAACTGCATTTCTCGTTTTTCCTACAAAATCAAGGTTAAATACTAACAGATTTCAATAATACTTTTTAAAAAATGTAGATTCATATTAGAAGTATGTTCGTCTAATGTTGATTTTTAAAAAATATTAATAGTTCTAGTATAGGAACAATTTATTTGAATTTTCGCTTCATATCTAGTACGCAGTGGTTCCATTCCTCTTAACAAGGTAAAACTTATAAATTAATAAACAAAATTCATTCTGTATGTTTAGTAACTCTAGAAATTAAATGTAAAAATTTTAGTTTAATAGCGTTAGCCGTGGAATTAAAACAAAAAGGCAAACAAATAATTCATATTTTAACTGTCAAATATTGAGACTTTTTCAGACAATAAAATCATACATTTGTTGTGATTTTTTGTTTTAATTCCATGGGTATCACTATTGTAACACGAGGGGGTCCCCTAAGAGGATAACTACTAATACAGATGATTACTTGTTGACTCCAACGATGACACACTGACTCTAACTAGTGGACGTTTGGATGGTTGACGTCCACGACTTCGAGAGAAGGAAGAAAACACTTTTACTTTACACTTTACGAACACTTACATTATGACATGGACATTACTTTATATTTACTGATTAACTAACTCATGTTTTTATTTACATTATTATTACAACTTATTATTAACTATCGATTAAACTAAACATTATTAACAATTAAACTAAAGATTAAACAAATTACATTGTTGCACAGTGTGCTGACAATGAGCCACCACTCGAAACCAAAAACACTACATGTTCTGACAACTAACGTCTTCACGACGTGAAGAACTAATCTAGACTCTCTAAAAACAAAGCGCTATCTTCAGGACAGGATTATCTTAGGGGTACAGGGTGCATAGGCTAGGACATTCAAAGTCACGCACGTATACATAATAATTTCTAGACTTAATGATCAACAAATAAATGTCGTCACTATCATAATATGATAAGAATTGTTAAACTGAATTTTAACATTTATAACTAAAATAGATAAACGCTGTTAAAATATGATTACTGAAACTAAAATTTAGAAAAGTTTATAAAAAGTTATTTATCTGTTATTCCTCTTACCCTCGCCTTATCACACTATTTTTGAAGTGATTTTCGATATTTTCATATCAAATTTCTCCCGTTATAAAACATGCAAAATTAATTTTGTTTAATGATTCACCTTCAGAATTTTATGATCTACAACTTTTATTTGGAGTATTTTTTTTCTTAAATAATTTGGAAAGCAACGCACAAGAAAATACCCATGTTAAATGTCTATGTAACGGATTTCGAGCGCCACCCGGTATAAAAACATAAACAAAACTTACAGTTAATTTATAATCCTTTAACAATTACTGGGGCATATTTTGTCGATAAGGCACTGTAATACCTCGTTTGTTAGCCAAATGGTATCTGAAACCGGTGCATGCGCTATGCACTTGTGTCAAAATTTATTGCGTGTTCTAAAGAGTTAAGAACAAGCGTTCAAAATGTTGTTTAAGTCTAAAAAACATAAGACAATAGCCAGTTTTTAAACTCCAATGGAATAATACAGGTACCACGTAATTACTGAATTGTTTTTGTTTCTTAATTTCTACGAAATGTAGTAAATCAAACAATCTTGTTTCAATAAAGTTTTGAAATATATAATAATCTATGCTCATATTTGAAGTTCAGTTTATTTTCCTGCTTTATTTGTCGTTTTATAGCTACTTTATGTTATTTAAATGAGTTTTTTTAAAGTGATAACTTCTTATAGGAAGGTGAAAGGTGAACCGCTAAGGAATTTAAGACTTTTCCCCACTCCAGCACGCAAGCTGCCACTGAGAGATGGCAAGCCAGTGCGCGCGCAACACGTGCGACACACATAACCTTTCATTTGATCTATTTTACGTACACGTCTGATTTTTGTTTCTTTATAAGTTGTTTAGTCTATTATTATTATTTTTAAAAATATTGTACTTTTAAGAACAAAAATATAGAGAAGTGCAAGAATATTGTAACGTGGAAAGCCCGCCGTCGCCGCATCAATGAGCGAGTGTCTATTTATAGCGATGACGCAATCGCGCTAGCAGCCGGGCTACGTAAACAAACTAGTTGCGACGGGTTTAATTACTTGCGGTCACCTGAATCTTTTGTGTTCATTGTTATTATGCGGTCGAACATTCTAGAGCTTTTCTAGAAGGTAATGACAGCTGTATAAAAGGGACGCAGCTATGCTCGGGAGTTAGTTAGTTAGTTACATAGGGAAAGTCATAGAGACATTCACATGGAGTGTTGGAGAGTAAAGTGTTAGTGAGAAGCACAGCAGTATCATAGTGAGCGCATGCAGTAAAGTGTCGAGTGGAGTAGGTACTCTGGAAGTTACTGGTATACTGGGATAGCTGTAGATGTGAATACTCGGTAGTGTTGACGAGTATTGGGATGCTATAGTGTACGAGGACAGTAACGGCGAGTCTGGAAGTTACTGGTATATTGGGATAGCTGTGGAAGTGAATACTCGGTAGGGTTGACTAGTATTGTTAAGCTAGATATACAAGGACAGTAACAGCGAGTTGGAGTGGATACTGTGCATTGGTATTGAAGAATTGTGGCATACGGATAGTTGGTGATATTGAGGCTGTGGAAAGAGAGAGAGAGAGTTACATAAATAGACAGATAGTGAGATGAAAGGTGTGACTTCTGTCCGAGCAGTTGAATATACAGACGCTGTTGAGTCAGTTAAGCATATAGACGCTGTGGAGGTCGGTAGGCGGACAGTTGAACGTGATATAAGTATATAGTGAGATTAATATAGTAATATAAATATCGGGTAAACAGTCTACAGGAGTCTGCAACAGATCGGCAGTCTAAGATTGGAACGCGTAGTGAAATAAATAATTAGTAATATCGCCGAAATAAATTAGTGTTACTTGGATAAGTAAATAAATAGTGTTATCTTACATACAAACTAGTAGACAATCATTATAAATTTGTCCAATGGTAATTTTTACCTCTCGCTAAGAGAGGTATTGGAATCATGCTAAAAATCGCATATCCAGATTTTAGTGAATAAGCACGTTTTAAGGTCCCTAAAATCCGATTATAACATTTTTACGATGATGTCCGTATGTGTGTGGATGTTGGATTCACGATTTCTCAAATACTATAAGACTTAAGACATTTTTAACTACGGATTCCTCAATCTAACAATAATGGAAAGAGTTGCTTAAGTTTTGGTAACAATTGGACAACCGGAAGTAGTAGTTACAAGAAACAAAATCATCTAAATATTATTTATCGAAAATTTATGTAAATACTTACATTAAAGAACGTTAAATTCTTTATTCGATAAATATAAATTCATTATTATATCTTCTATAGATTTAGAGATAAAGAAATGCATATAAAATAATTTGATGTAAAAATTCTCAGATCAAACTACTTCAAGGCAAGAAATTCAAATATTTGTAATTGACATATAAATGTCACTGTCAAAAATATTTGTATGACACTGTCAAAAATATTTGTACATCATTATGAAGATTATGAAAATAAAAAAAGTCAACAACGGAAACGTAACAAAGAATATAAAAGGAAATTGCGAAAAAATGAATATAAAGAAAAAGAAAAGGAAAGTATTGTACACAATTTATATTAAAATATCCCATAGATTTTGCAAATATATGTGAAAATTATTTTGTAGTGAGACATGAATATATGTATTTGTATTTAAAAATATTTTTCGTTTAATGCGTACAATCAGGTAAAATATCTGGCGAGAGGTTATGTGCTGACCACATCAGATTTTTTATCGTGCATAGAAGTGTACTACCGTTATTTAATGAATGAGTATGTTTGTTGTTGTTTCATACGTTTTTTTTCTGTTTAATTTTTATTATTCGCTATCGTTAATCATTAATTAATCCCAAAATTGCATAATTATTAATTTTTTTAATAAGTTGCAAATGAGATTCCGTTGAACAATAATTTCTTTGGATGGTGGTGCGTGCAGATATTTATTCCACAATAAAACAAGGCGGTCGGCGCCTATGCATGGTGGGCCAGGGCATCCTGCGTCGTCCTCCCACACAATAGCTTATGAAAATGGTCCAGCGGACTCTTTGTTAACGGCCATTGTCATATGAGCCATTACCAGGGTCGCGCATCACATCCCGACGCTATTGACGGAGACGTCGGCGGCGGGGCGGAGGCTCCCGGCAAGAATGAGCCGGCCATTGTCGAAATGTTGTCATGGATAAAAATGATGATTCCGAAGCAACGTGAACTGAAATGTAACGCACCCCTTCGCAACACGACACAAGATACACTATGGACCTAGATGTACTCTTCGTAATGCTGCTGCTGGACCTTTAAACTGGAACGATTTAATGTTCGATAAATCCAACTCAGCTACCAATTCAAATATACGAGTATTCGGCTCTGAAGCCGCGAAATCAAAACACTTGATTCGATGGTGGTGACGGAATTTTGTACAAAGTTCATTGATAACCAAAAGGTAAAAATATACAAATAAGCGTCCTATTATACGGGATGTACCAGAAATAAGTTGCATCGAAATGAAATGTCAAATGAAATATAATATTAATATATTTCTGTCAAAATTTCGATTTGCATTTTTTTGTTTAAATGCATAAAATTTAAGCCTTGGTAACCTTTTTTCGAAATCTCAATTTTTTTAGCACTTTTTCCCCCAATTGTTTTTCACAAATGTTCAGGGTTGGGAGATTGGGGGATTTTCCCCTATTTCTAAGGGATTTTATATCTCGTAGGGGAAAAAACAGGGGAACAGTTGTTTTGGGGGATTTTTTAAGGGACGGCTGACAGAAACTATAATTATAATATAAAAAATCTATATATTATATGTGTTTCCATATAACCACAAGCCAAAAATATGTAAACAAATTTATTTTAAAAAAAATGACATTGTTACAAGTGCATCATGAATTCATATGGTATGAAGTTTCTTCCAAGGATGTTTCCTCCACCCGTTTGATATACTATTATTGTTGTTTGAATTCCGACTCTACATGGGCACATACTCTGGGTGTATCAACTTGTACTTTAGATGTACTAGATAATAAATTTTATTTGGGGTATTTTTTCTTTAAATCTTGTTGATTTAGGGGATTTTTAGATTTCATTTATGGGAAATTTATATAAGTCAGCTGGCAACCCTGCAAATGTTAGTTGTTAACTGCGCTCTATATATCTGTCAACGAACTGCTACCGAAATGAATTGAAAGCTGTTAGCAATGCTCATTGGCTAATACTGTCAAGTTTGCATTAGCAAATTTGATTAATAAAATTAAATTAACAAAATAAAGTTTAGCCGTTTATTATCCTGAGTTTAAATCCCAATGAGGTCTATGAAATGTTCACAGTTCACACACCCCGTCTTCGTTATTTATACAATATACTATACAGTATGATGTTTGTATATAACAATAATTGACTGAAAACATCCATTTCAAGAATCATCATTTCAAAAATGAAGAAAGCAAATTGGACCACCCAACCAGTGGCGGCTCGTCAAGGAAGGCAAGGGAGGCTAAGCCTCCTCATAACTTATCAGGATAAAAACTTTTTCAAAAGATTTTATTTCATGTTTATTCTTCTTTCTATTTTCATTAATTTATTTTTAGTTACATAGGTTAAAATGATCTTAATGCATATTTTTTTTGTATTTATCATGTTACGTCTATTTATTAGACCATTGTGCATACAACGGAGGCTAAGCTCCTCTGCACCTTAAAAGTATAATTCGAAAAGGCGCACTCCACACTCGTGCTGTATATACGATTCGTGAATCAAGCCACATTATTGGGAGTTTCAAATAAGAAAACGCTAACTAGCGGCGACTATTAGAACTACAAACCGTGGTACACATTTGACATTTACATGAAACTAGAACTATATGACTACAAAAACTCTATTATACATACTTGAATTATAAATAAGAAATACTAATAAATGGGAAAATAATACGAAAACTAAAGAAATACAATTGACAGAAATGCTACGTTGACACACGTCAACAAAAAGTGTACCAGTGTTTAATGCGACCAGCGCCATCTCTTGATACTTGAAAATCCCAATACCAGCGTATAAGTTAGAACAGGAAACTGCCTTCTCTTGGTCTTCGAGAATGCTCGGCATGATTCGTGACCGCTTATTTATTAGACCATTGTGTATACAACGGAGGCTAAGCCCCTCTGCACCTTAAAAGTATAGTTCGAAAAGGCGCACTCCACACTCGTGTTGTATATACGATTCGTGAATCAAGCCACATTATACCAGCGTCAGCGTATAAGTTAGCACAGGAAGCTGCCTTCCCTTGGTCTTCGTGAATGCTCGGCATGATTCGTGACCGCTTCTGCTAAAACGCACACTATCTATCTAAATTGAAACGATATGCAACTGCGGCGTCGACGACGGCGTAGGGCACAGAGTTATAGGTAGGTACTGCAGTACAGTGTATAGTGTGTTTCAAGATATTTGTAAATCTACCTTCCTTTGTATTGACGCGCTACACCGCAAAACAGCATGATATTTATGTTCCTATGCGTAAGGAGAGGATTAGAAAAAATTGAGAAAACGATGTAGTAGTACTTTCTCAAAATCCCGCTAATTAATATACCTGTTTTTATTTATAATTTGTCAAAATTTGTTATATGTCATATTCTTTGTCCTGTATTTCTTAAAATTCAAGTGAAACATTAAATTCCACACAAATATTTCGTGTGCTGGATTTCAAATATTTTGTTACAACCCTGTCATGTTACCCATCAAGCTCATTTAAGAAACCACCCGCTGCGTAAGTCGAAGCAGGTACGTTTGCAAATATCTTGAAACAAACTATACATGTTCAGTAGATTATTTTTAATTTTAAGCGTACTTTTTGAACAATTTCAACATCTCCTCCTTCTCTGAGGCGAGCCTCCCCTTCGTCAAATGTAACGAAGCCGCCACCGCACCCAACTATAGGTAATAAACAGGTGCAGAATGGCGAACTGCATGGGGATGTCGAGAACTATAAGAGAAACGAACTCGGTTAAATTAGACAAAAATTACCCCATTAAGAGACGATTTTAGTGGAAGCACACTTAAGCTTACGGCAGATGTGATATTTGAACGATAGCGTATTTCGATTCGAAGTAGTAAAATATCTATACTTTTTTAAAAATATTTTCCATACCATAAAAAATCTGATGTGGCCAGCACATTACCTTCCGTCAGTTATATGAGGCATTTACGAAAATTCTACCGGTGAACTGTTACCGGTAAACAGATGTTTATCAGGTTATAGTTACCGGAATCGATATTTTAAGAATGCAAGTGGTAAATTGAAAATTTGAAACAGGTTAGAAATTTGATATAGTTAACAAACTTTCAACGCGCGCGCTTCGCTTTGCATCACTACCTTTTTTTTGAGATTAGATTCTTCATGAATCCGGTAGATGGATCTGGTAGATATTGTACAATTTTCGAACACGGTAACTTTTTACCACTTGTGTTTTCGAGCACGCAGTCAGAAAATGCGGTATCTACCAGTAGAATTTTCGTAAATGCCTATGTATTTTCTATAAAATCCATACAGAAAGTTCCTTGCAAAAGATTCTAAATTTCTTGTATGTACATTACCTTTCGACAGTTGTTTGTATTTTATACAAATTCCATACAGAAAATTTCGAGCAAAAATATCCTATATTTCAAGTGAAATTATAACACAAATATACTACGAATATGTCAATTTACACTGACATCTTTCAATCAGAATTTTCTTAATATATTAGCTGTTTCTAGTATAGCTAGCTAATTTATGAAATTTAATTTCTTTAGAAATTTATAACTCTTATATCCATTTAATATCAAGTATAAAATGCAGTCAAATCGTATAGAGAATCCAATGTTCTTTAATATTTATAACATTAATTGTGAAAAAATGATATTTAACATCGTTTTTTTCAAGAAAAACTGTTAAAATCTTCAAATGAGGGTACTTGCGGTTGACCAATTATAACCAAAATCTAATCAGCTCTTCATAAGGATGCAACAAAGAGGAATACGAAAGATTTATAATTTTTGGAATTGTAGTATTAGATTTATCGTAGACGAAAATTTTGTTACACACACACAAAACGCACGCACGCACTGCTTTGAAAATTGTTCAATATATCCGTGTAAGACCAACGTGCCACCTCACCATTTCATGTCTGAATCGTGTTCATCACTCCAATAGTAATACTGAATGTATTTGATATATTAAATATTTTGTTCTTACAAAATATGAACAAATATACTTCCAAAATTAAAATCTGTATAACTAATGGCCGCGTGAAGTCACATTGGTCTCATAAAATCAGTAGGCCAAACACGGTTTCTGGCACGTGTCAGGCCGCACTCTACCCTCTAACATGAGTTTCAATTCAAGACCAGTGCGGCACCATGTAGCCGAACATGCAATTTGACATTATGAGTCCACATAGGCCTCACGCGGCCAGAACGGCCAAAAAAGTGTGAAACTACGTTGGCACCACATGGCACTTAAAGTGTTAAGAAACTCGTCAAGAATTAGAAATATGCGAATAAATGGATATTAGCATTGTCATAAAATATTTTTTTTCTATTTTGCGTTTGTAACAAAGCTATTACAAAACCCAAAAGAGTTCGTTAATGGCTCATTCGAGTGATGTAATAGATTAGTACAAAATGTCAAATCACGCTAAATAAACGAACACATACGATTGTTAAGAAAAATATTATTTATTTAATTATGAATTTAAAAGTATTAATAATAATAAGGAAGAGAAGAAATAGATTAGTAAAGTTAGAAAGAAATATAATATATCGTTGATAGTTGATGTTACAAAAATAAGCTTACGTTGTTGAAAGTCAAACGTCACATTAATCCTAAGTGACAGAGTAACACAAAATTCCCAAAATTTTGAAACTTATGATTTTTTACCTCTCGCTAAGAGAGGTATTGAATTCATGCTAAAGATCGCATATCCAGATTTTAGTGAATAGGCACGTTTTAAGGTCCCTAGAATCCGATTATAACATTTTTACGATGATGTGTGTGTGAGTGTGTGTGTGTATATAAATTCATTATTATATCTTCTATAGATTTAGAGATAAAGAAATGCATATAAAATAATTTGATGTAATAAATCTCAGATCAAACTACTTCAAGGCAAGAAATTAAAATGTTTGTAATTGACACATAAATGTCACTGTCAAAAATATTTGTATACCACTGTCAAAAATATTTGTACATTATTATGAAAATAAAAAAGTCAACAACGCAAAAGAATATACGTAAAAAAGAACATAAAAGGAATTTGCGAACAAATGACGAATATAAAGAAAACGAAAAAAAAATATCTGGCGAGAGGTTATGTGCTGGTCACATCAGATTTTTTTATTTAAAAAGTGCATGAAAGGCGCAAAATAGAAAAAAATAGTATAAAGAACTCATTTCATAAGGCTACTTGCGTGGTACTGAAAATTTGATATGTATCACTAAATACCTAAAGTAAAGTAGAAAACGTATGTAAAACTATAAATTTTATTTAAAAAAAATATTTGTTTTTTAATAAATTATGAAAGAAGATTTTCTTTGACGTCATTATTTTGAACTGGAGAAAGGGATGCATATTTAAGAATGTAAACCTGTAGATGGCCAGCGAGTGCGAGTATTAATGATTTTGACATTAGTTCATTTTTCTGTCATTGTCTCTCTTCTTTATTATTTACAATTTACGTGCTTTTTGTTACTTTCATTACGTATTTCGATTTGTTAAGTAGGATTTTGAAGGATGTTAACTTAGCTTATACTCGTACAAGATTAAAATGACAAACGAAAATATTAACCTCCAAACTATTATTCAAACGTCAAACGGATGATCTGTCATGTTTAAATTACCCGCACATGCCGTTGCTATTGGACGTACGGACGTACCGATGTTATTGCTTTACGGCCATTCATTGGTTCGGCGTAATTCCACGTCATACATGGCGGTAATTTAAATATTAAAATTTCATTAATTTTTTGCTGGCCAATAAATGAAAATTTTGCCAAAAGAAAAAATATGGGTAGCAAGTTTTTATCGTCTCTTCAAAAATATTAAATAAAAAAATAGCACACAAGTAGCCCATTGTCGAATACTTTGTCCGAAGAGTTAGGCAACTCCGCTGCGAGTCGTTACCCAAACTTCCTTTTCCTTCTCAAAAAATAAAATTACAATTATGACATTCGTTCTTTAACTATTAAAAAACTATGAATGTATATTATAGTCGAAGTTTTGATTGCCACTGGCAGCTTATGTCATTCAACATATCTTTCATTTTTACACAAACTCATGAAGTATTTTTCTGCATTCATTTACTTGAAATTAGATTCTGTATTTCAAAAAGGCGTTAGTAGAAGGTTTGTAAGTACTAAGAATTTAGAATAGAGTATGATGTTAAGGACCTTAAAAACTCGAACATTTTAAATACTAATAAATTTTTTAAACTGACTTTGTTGTCAACTTTGATAGTCCCTACAGTTTTAAGATCTAGTTTTAATATAAAGGGTCCAAGATTTAATTTATTACTATGGTGGTCAGTCAGTAGATGAATATGAGATAAATGATGCCTATTATAAAAAGCTCGTGCCTTCCTTTCTTGGGCTTAACCCCAGAATCTTGGATCGAAAGACGCATCTCTCTAGTGATGCACGCGAGGCGAGACGAGACATGTAAAATATCGATCTCGTCTCGTTTTCGGATCTGTAATCTCAATATCGCTCTCGTTCTCGCACATTTTTTTGGGTCTCATCTCGTTCTCGCACGAGAGTCTCGCGAGAGTCTCGCTATAAAAATAAGCGCTTGCGCACTACATATTTACGTAACTGTTTAACTACAAGAGACAAGTTCGCACCAATAGCACCGTCTTCCATGTATTTGCAATCGTATAACTATAATAAAGAGACGAAACACTAAATTCTTGTCACCAAATTATTTCAATACGAACATAATGTTTATTCATTTACGGTCACCAGAAAATGTGATGTTAGTAAATAATTTAATTTACCTCTAAAATATCCAATTTACACATTCTGTCATCAGTAAAACGAATTAAACATTAAAAAATAATTTTTGTAACTAAAAGTAACCTACACTTTTTCATTAAATTTATGCCACGATTTAAGTAAGATTAAGTCATAAAAACCGCTACACTGGTAACCCGCCGACAACTAATCACTCCGCTTCTCTCCCTGTTGGCTCCCATCGACGCTTAATATAATATCCTTTATTTTTCAGGGGCGACAATAGTTTTATTAACCGTTTTAACTGGGGTGAATTAGGGAATGAAATATTGGAGAAAACTAGTTCTATTGGCTGCAATACCAATTTTGTCTTTATTTTTGCATTTCCGCGCTCTGGGAACGATACTAATCGAATCGACTCTAGATGAACTCAACAAATAATGTGAATTCATATAATTTTCACATGTACGTGTTCTATACATGGATTAGCGTTGACTCCACTCCTTGTACGGTGCATTTTTCATTGAATTTATGAATTAAAGCTATAAAGTTACAAATACTTTTATTGCTTCTCGCAGTTGTTATATCGATCTCGCCTCGAATTTTAAACTGCAATCTCGCTCTCGTTCTCGTCTCGCATAATGCAACGAGACGAGACGAGATGCGAGAGTACTCTCGCCTCGTCTGCATCACTACATCTCTCCCATCCATCCTGGTGAGCAATCAAAGTTAAACCAAAAATTCCAAAACATTAAATATCACATTCTACTTAAGATTTTTGTACAAAGGGGTGATATATTAAACAGATCAATATTATAGTTTTTTTTTTCAAATATGATTAAGCAAAAATTTACAATACCTATTAATTTTAAGGTCAAACATTATATAGTAAATATGTTTTTTATATCACAAAACAAATAAATCAAGATTATTCACATTCATTTTTATGTACACACATACAATAGCACTTTAACATTAATTTTAAAATAGAGATACACATTCAACCTATAGAGAATATTTTTACTGTGCCGTTACTCATTGTGAATTGAAAATTGCACAATTTATACCTACATAATCTATACAAAAATAATCTCTTTATTGCCATCTATTGGACATATTCGTATTGTTCAAACTGTAATACAGGTTTTTTTATATACTTTGTATATTGTTGTATATTTACATAATGCATTACTAAATAATACAGAATCCTACACAATAAAAACAAATATAATATGTTAAATTATAATGTTAATAACGAAATCTTTTATATTTAGTTTCTTTCAACCTTGTGTGTTACAATAGAACACCTGCTATTATATCATTGTGCTGGACCTGACGCCCAGAACAACGCTCGCCACTGTTATTTTATTTCAATTATTGGAACATAATTTCTAATAATACCGACATTCAATACAAAATTGTATTTTAACTATGTTATATGTAACCTTGTAAGCGTTAATACATTTTGACAATATAATTTAAATTTAAAAAAAAAGGAAGAATGCCAAAAAGCACATGGTTAGTAATTGAAGGGGTGATAAATGAAAAACATTTTTAATTTAATATTAAAAATCCGTTTACGTTTATATACTTAACACAGCTGATGGTAACTAAAAGTTACAGAAATTCAATGATGAATAATCAAACAGTCTTCTATTATTAAAAATAAAATAGTTATGTTGACGTCTTAGATATTTTATGCACATGTTACAGTAAAAGTGTGAAATTATTAATGTATGAACTTTCTAGTAAATGTATTACTTTTCACTACTAAAATTATGCATAGACAAGTTTATTCATACTTTTGCTAAGTACCACATCTGCACACAGCAGAAATACGCCATACACTTTTTCGAAAACTGTCTTCAAAGGTGATATTTACATGACAACTATTAACATGCGAAATGATTTACATCCAGCAATTTTTTGATAGAAGAAAGGGTAAAAGGTAAAACTTTAATTAAAATTTACGCTTTATTTTTATTTGCTTAGCAAAAAAATTCTATTTATATTTAATATTCCAATTGAACAATTATTCGTAATAATCCAGCTTATACCTACAGTGAGTATTTTTACCTTTCGCCATACCGAAGGTAAGAGAGGTGTGTGTGTGTGCGTCTTGTGGGACGATTTTTCCTCCACAAGTCATATAACAAAGCTCCAAAAATTTCAATTTTCCGTATTTAAGCTTTCTACATTAATATAAAGAGTTGATTAGATTTTGGGTAAAACTGGACAATCGGAAGTAGTACTTTACTTGAAACACAAAGTTTTTAATGAAAGCCTATATTAAAATAAAATCCAAAACTTTTCAATTTTAGTATTTCAGACTTTTATATCAAGGGGAATAACATATTAGATTTTGGCTAAAATTGATTACCCGGAAGTGATACTTTACTTGAATCTCTGAACAGATTTTCGTGAAAAATATATCATGATATAATCCAAAACTTTTCAAATTTAGTATTTGAGACTTCTATATTAAGTGGAACAACTATTAGATTTTGGCTAAAATTGATAAACCGGAAGGGATACTTTACTTAAAGCTCTGAACAGATTTTCGTGAAAAATATATTATAATATATTCAAAAACTGTTAAAATTTCGTATTTAAGACTTCTATATTAAGAGGAACAGCATATTAGATTTTGGCTAGAATTGATAAACCGAACGTGATACTTTACTAGAAGCTCTGAAAAGATTTTCGTGAAAAATATATCATAATATAATCCAAAACTTTTCAAATTTAGTATTTAAGACTTCTATATTAAGGGGAACAACATATTTGATTTTGGCTACAATTGATAAACTGAAAGTGATACTTTACTAGAAGCTATAAACAGATTTTCGTGAAAATTATATTATAATGTATTCCAAAACCGTTCAAATTTAGTACTAAGACAACTATGTGAAGAGGAACAACATATCAGATTTTGGCTAAATTTGATAAACCGGAAGGAATACTTTACTTGAAGCTCTGAACAGATTTTCGTGAAAAATATATTATAATATTCCAAAACTTTTCAAATTATGTATTTAAGACTTGTATATGAAGGGGAACAATATATTAAATTTTGGCTAAAATCGATAAGCCAAAAGTGAGACTTTACTTGAAGCTCTGAACAGATTTTCGTGAAATATATAATCCGAAAATTTTCAAATATGGTATCTAAGACTTTTATATTAATGAAAACGACATATTCCATTTTTCTAAAATTGATGAACCGGAAATAGCACTTTACTTAAAGCTATACACAAATTTTCTAGAAAAAATATATTAAAATATGATCCAAAACTTCTCAAATTTGGTATTTAAAGTCGTATATAATTTGAAACAACGTCAACCGGCAGTGATACTTTACTTAAAGCTCATTGCTATTATAAACATGAAATTGGCGAGAGGTCACGTGCTGGCCACATCAGATTTTTACATGAAACATGGGATTTGTCATATCCATGGATACGACTTGATATTTGATGGACAGCAATGTATTTTCCTGTCTCATTTAAAATTTGACATTTGTTTACCACTCTGTCAGTGTTATAAAAAAATCCAGCGTAACCATGGATATAACAAGTCCAATGTTTCACGTTATAGTTATTAACGTCATAAGGCTGATGTGAAGCAAATAACAGATGAGGTTGAATATTGTAAAATCGAGGCGATAGCCGAGATTTAAAAATCAACCGTGTCTGTTATTTGTATATCAGCCGTGTGACGTTCAGTATTTTTCATAATAACATAAAATAACTTCTGAAAATTCTATTTTCTATGACATATTGACAGGTGACAGCTCTTCATGACACACTTCATGATGCTGCAATTTTTTTAGAAACACTTGATTTTTAATAATTGTACTGTTATAAAAAAAATAACGGCCGTGGCTGTTTTGATGCATATATTGGTTGAGCATAGAGCACTGTTAAAGCAAATTTAACAGTATGGTATTATGAAAAAAAATACTGGCCGTACCTATATACATGAATGATATTAGATACATTGCTGTCACGGTGACATTAAATGTTACGATCCTTTTTTGATGTCACATAAATTAAACCTAACCCTCAAAATTTTGTTTTTTATTAATTTTGTGACATAAGTTTTCGGAAAAACGTTGTTTAATCCTCGATTGCGAGATACTCTTGCATTCTCGAATGATTTTTTTTTTTTGATCACATTCTCGAATACAAAACTGACAATTTGCAATCTAGAATCAAAAATAACTATTTTAGGTTACTTATGTATATTTACGTACAACTGTATCAATATTTTTTGTTTACATTACAACATCTTAGTTACCATGGAGGGAAGTTGAATATTACGCCCACCAGGCTTTTTGCCAGCTTTACTGCCCACCGGGCTGTAAAAAGGGAAACGCCCGGTATATGAATATATGAATTTTAGAAGTATTTATTTAATTATTTATAATATTACAAAACAAAGTTAACATGTACCGTACTACCGTAACTGTTACTGTAACATAGATGGCCACGCAAAATACAACTTAAAAACGCAAATAACCGATGTTATACAGCGTAACTAAGAAAAATTGAGTTATGTGATTGATATATTTTCCGATGAGTTGTATAGATTTTAAATATATGTACTGCTGGTTGCATCCCCATTGCGACTTGGTTACAGACAATGAAAATTATTGCCCGGATTTATGGAGACTAACTATTATGTATATACAAATCGGTTAATGCAACAGAAATAATTCCTGTCCCATGTAGTATGCATAATAACGCCCAAAAATTAAAATTATTTACACTTCATCCACCTGTAAGACTTACATACAAATTTCATATTCTGTGTTACTTGGTACAATATATGTATGTATGAGTATTAGAGCTTCAGCTTCAATAGGGGATTCCACAATTTTTTTTTAATATAATTTCATCTGAACGTATAAGTAAAACTAAGACGGTCGGTGAAAATCCGGTGAAAAAATTCCTATTAATAAGCGAGTTATAGTCCTCCGAAATTTGAAAATATAGATGTGACGTCACGTATAGGTTTTACATCAAACGATTTTCTTCGTGGACCTAAATGTTATTGAAATATATGCTATTTCTAAATTACATTCATAAAAAATAAACGAATATTATTATACTGTACAGGTCGACATGTTTTATAATTGGAAATGTATTTAAATTAAGTTCAATGCAAAATATTTATATTAAAATTAAAACTGTTTGAGAATTGCACTACTGGACTGATAGCCACGCCTTCGCTATTTGAATTTCTCTATTTCCATTGGTAGTAGGCTCCGCCCCTAAGCCGGTATTGGTTATATATTTATAGGTGGTCTTTGAGTCGCCAATCTAAATAATATATATGGATTTCATATGAGTGACGAGCTGCTAAAACAAAAACCCCCTTATTTCTGAAGTATTTCAATTATATCATTTTATTTCTTTATTAATATTCATTATTAAGCATATACTTTCACTATTTTTTACTAATTTTTCTTAATTCAATTGCGCTGAAGTCCCCAATTCTTCAGTTTTAGACATTCTTTTATGATCTTTGCCTTGCATATTAAAAACACATAGTTATTATTTGTAGAAATGCAACAATAATGAGTACAGTCTTCAATAAATCTGCTAGAAATGGAGTACAATAAAAATTGTTGATTTACAGACAGGTAAATAGAATGTTGCTATAACATTAACCATCTTTTAAAACAAATACATACTGTGTTTGATAATAAAACAGTACTTCATCTCAGACCTAAATTTTGATTGTTCAGTCCACATTCCACAATCTGTCATGTTATTCGCTTTACAGACGTGACACCTAAGTTGTGCACCTACTGATAATATGTTTCAATGCAAAGAAAATTTTATAAATTAACAAGTTTACAAATATGAATTAAATGGTTATAACAAGTATACGCGTACGTATACTATTGAATCCTTTGCGAAAAATCTTTTCATTAATATTTTCTGTTGAGGTCAATGTAAAAGTGAATAAAAGCGATGATTTGAATGCAAATTTTGAGATTTTTGTATTACAAGAGGAGGATATATTATTGTGCTGAATATATTGGGACCACAAAAGCGCTTTTATTGAATGCCTTTAAAAATGGACGTTCATTAAATTCCACGAGATTTTATTTGTTATGCATTCCTCCTTCAATCTGCATAAGCCTGGAAAGAGACTGTGGACTGCGAATTGAAAAGACTGGGGAATTTCTACATGAAAAATATTCCTACTCCTGCTCTGAATAGGTAGATAAATCAATTAATATTTTTATATCAGGTATTGTTAACATTTAATATACTATTAAAGCTTGTTTAGAAATTCTATTCACTAGCTAAATTTTTATAGGAAATCTAAGTATTAAGTCATTTCGTTTCATATACAAAACACATTTCTATCCATACAATAGAATACTTAAAAAACGAAATTCGCAGTTTCTAAATGCATTATGATTATGTAACAATGAACGTTCCATAAAGCCGGCTCCAGTGTTTACGCCACTTAATTTCCTACCGTACAAAATTTAAATATGAATAACTGAATGAAACGCGCTATTCTGTATTATGCTTATTAAATTTTCAATAATATGCAAATAGTTAATTACTACGTCACTGAAATAAAGTCTGTAAACGCAACGTTCAACTATTACAAATAATCTACACTACAAATACTGGGTGTCTTTGACATTTAATTTACTCACCGATTTAGCAGGATCAAATTGCATTCCGGAAATCCGTCCGAAAATAAAATGTATATATCCAAAATTGGTAAAGTTTGCACACATCAGAAAACAAATGATAACACACTATTAAATGTCACATGACAGTAAAGAAAAACGATATGTCTATAAACAACGAATGCAAACAAACAATATGTAACAAATGAATCAAGTTTTTTCACTGTTTCACTTATTATTAAACACATGACAATCGGCACATGGGACGAACTGTCACAAAAGCGCCTGTTACAACCTCTCCCCACTACACACAACGTCGCACTGAGTCGAGCGCTCAAAATTTCCAGCCCGCGGAAGTTTCGCGCCTGCGCACAAGAAAAGAAACAGGAGATTGACTTAATTAATTGTTGTGTTTTAATACATACAAAAACTACGGCCTAATCAGTTTGATTGTTTAACTAATTTCTTTCTTGGAAACGAAATTTAATTCAATAATCTTGTAGTTTTATTTGTTGTCTGTCATGTCAAATTGTAGGACGGAGAATAATTTGAATATGAATTTAATTGAGAATGTTAAATTGGTAATTATGATAATTGTGTGATGAATAAGAAAAATAATTTTTGTTTCTTCTTGTTTATATGTTTCATTTGACGTTATTTGTGTGTAGGAGTTTAATTTGTTCCTATTTTATGCGTAATTTCTTTTTCATTGTAAAATATGAATAGGTATCATTAAGAAAAATAGTAGGCTCGTTTCTATTTCATACAAAATCGCAAAATACATTCATAACACTGTTATAATTTAGAATTAAATAAAATACATCATCATCTCCTTTTACTCATTTCTGAATATTATTCTAAATTCCAATTATACACTATTCTCAAAATATTTCATTTTTAATTAATAATTAATAAATAAATGAATACCAAAGTTTATGTATTCAGATTTTAAATTTTGACCAATTACGTAGATATTGTATTAAATCTAAAAAAAAAATTTATGCTTGAAACAAAAAATGTATTCGTTGGGAGAAATATTAAAAATAAATCGAAAAAAATACTATTTTGCTGACTAGCAGATTTTACACTAGCATCAATAGCTATGAAATAATATATACCTATAAATAGCTCTCGATCTCATTTTTTACAGCAAAAGTTATTATTATAAACTGAATTATAAAATTATTATTTCAGGTTATCAGAATATAATTTTGCTCGGGTAAAAATATTTTTGTAACATGTATGGGAAAATAATGATTCTGAAATGAATGTCCAATTCGGAATTTGCACAGAGTTTAAAAACCACGTTTTCTGTAAGCAAACAATATTATATTTACAATCGGCCACAAAAATAAGAAAATCTATGAAATGTATTCCAAATTTTTAATATATCTATCATACCACATTTAGCGGTTATGACAACTACTTTCATAACAACAAAACAAAAATATTGTTCCAATTATTCTCCGCACTAGCGCGGTAATTGGCTATTTTCCGCATTCATTTTGAGTTTAAATAAATAAATAAATATATCATCACGGCTCATTACCCATTGCTGGGTGTGCCAATCTGCTTTGTACGCAGATATCGGTAATGATGATGACATATTTGTACAATGAGTGCTCGTGAGGTGACGCCTGGTAAACGCCCGCACGGTACAAATATGTCATTTTGAGTTTAAGACCACTTATTTCCCTCACGATTATTAAAAAAATATTTTAGTAGTAGATATACAGCGTACAACGCTTAACCGATGTAGAACTAATCCCATATATAGAAAATCTGGCAATCATTTGTGTGTCCGCTTGCCCAGGAAGTGACCTTTTTCGTGCCTGTTTTGCGTGCGCAAAGTTGTTCATTTCTTAACAGTTCGACAGACGGCAAAGTAAAAGAACCGTGCGCAAAATCTAAATTTTCGCACGGCTTTTTACTTTGCCGCACGGCAATTTGTGCACTAGTGCGCAAAGTGCGATTTTGCGCACGGCTCTTTTACTTAGGCGCACATCCTGTTCGCAGTGTTAAGAAATGAACCACTCGCAAAACATGCATGCACTCAAAAGGTCACTTTTTGGGCAAGCTGAAATACATAAAATAAATAAATAAATATTTCATCACGGCTTATTACCCATTGCTGGGTGTGCCAATCTGTTGGGCAAGCTGGACACAAAATATTGTGTATACCACGAGTGCAAAATGGCATTGCCGCTCTCGCATCATTGAAACTCTCAGCTGCGCTTTGAGCTTCAAACTTCATGTTCGTGCGACAATGTAGCATTTTGCACCCTTAGTACACAAATAACTATTGTTTTACATGCTTTCTAGAAGAACTGGAGCCCCTTAAAACTGACCAATTACGTCATGGTTCAAAATTTTGTTAAAAATAAAAATGAAGGTGTTCTCCGGAAAAAATATTGATTGTCAAAACTGGCTTGAAATAATTGACATAATATAAGATTATTTTGTAATACCTCGCGATAAACCAAATGCATGGCTGCATACTTTTGATTGCGGTGAAGGTAATTGGCATTTTGAAAACATCAAGTAAACTGAATATAAATTGTACGAGTCTATGCAAAAACGTGTAATGTCAGTTTTAACAATCATTTATTTTTTACAAAATTTTAAATCGTAATAGGATTTTCCAAGCCAGCGGCTTTTGAAGAAATAAGTATATATATAAATTTTAGTATAAAGTATATTAATATAAAATAAAAATAATGTTAAATTAGATAGTATTTATAAATGAATTTTTAAATTGAAAAATACATATGTTCAAAACAGTCGCCAAATGACGCCACAACCCTAACGAAGTCACACAACGAAGTTATTTCATTTGATGTTTGTGCGCATTTTACCGCGAATTATTTTTGTTGATGTTGAGGTTAAATACATGTGTGTAACAAGAAAACTGTGGTTAAACATACTCGTTTAATTAAAAATTCATACAAATAAAAAGCACACACGCGCTGAATCAGTAACCGCCCAATTGACGTGGATGCAAGTAAATGTAGTTTATGCGTGGGTTACGTTTAATTTTCCCGCGCTACAGTTTTGTATCTAAATTCACTTGATACAACTGTTTCTATCTCATAGTTCATTAAGCTTTCTCTCTTGCTGGGGCTGGCCAAGGTCTTGCTGGGGTTGTGACGTCACGGGATGACGTCATATTGCAAATTGCAAAATTCTTTTGCATTTTTCTCCCGTTCTATAAACTGAAAAATAATTTGATGCTCATTTAAATTAGTCCCAAAATGAATCAACAAATTGAACTTGGATCACCCATCTTAAGCAAACTATGTTTAAGTCTTGCTTGATTGAATAAAGCAATTATCAATTATTGGCAGTTTAACTTATTGGAATTAAGATCCCATTTAAAGGGAGAAGTTGGTGGAGCCTGCAGTAAAAATTGAAAAATTAAAAAGTGGGATGGTTGTGAAGTTCTGACTGAGTTTGATTTTACAATGGGTGGTGGTGGTCGCGATTTCTTTCGCCGAATCAACAGAACAGCAGAACCGAAGAGAAAGAATAAAACATCTCGTCTCGCAGTGGCGCGAAGACAAAGCATCGCGGTGGCGACGACGGAGTGGAGGCGGAGGCGTCGATCGTCGCGCGATACCGATACGCGGTACTCTCCGCGCGCTCTCGTGTTTTATATCGACAACTAACGACACAATATAGGCCGGCGCGCGATTAAATAGTGAATAGCCATTGTGTGAATCCACGGGTGTCTAGATTCATATAGAAACGACGTGCCTCGACAATAGCAGTCAGTGCAGCCGAACAATTGTGTACTCGACGCGAATTCTATGGAACGACACAAATAAAGGGGGATTTATAAATGCGCTCCGCACGTCTCGTTGATCGATACAAGATCGTTTCTCAATTGTTACATGTTCTTTGGAATTTGTTTGTGCGCACGGCAGCGGTATACTCCACGACAAAACTTCTTCCTTTCCTACCAACACAAAAAATCACATCCGAAACTTTTATCGCTGGAAATTATTCCTGGAATATTTTCAATGAAAAATCATTTACCTACAAATTGTATACTTTTTAAAACGTCGCATGCATTCATGCATACGATAAAATCACGTTATTATATCAGCCTACACAAGTGCAATAAGTCACAACATAGGTAATCTGTACAAAATTCCTAATTACATACATTTTTTGCATTGCGTCATTTCATCTAATACATTAAAAAAAATTCAAAGACCACCGGATTTATAAAGATCAATCTCTGCAACACACACTCTCATTTTCATTTAAATTTTTTTTCCTGGTGGCCATCTCTTCTCTGGAAATTGTTCTGCAATTTTTTGCCACGCCATTTTTACCACCCGCTGCTCTTGGTAAGGGAGGTATAGGGATCGTGCTAAAAATCGCATATCGAGATTATGGTAAATGACCACGTTTTAAGGTCCCTAGAATCCAATTTTAACATTTTCACGATGTCTGTGTGTGTGGATCCTCCACTCTAACTCAAATACTATCATTCAGAAATTTTCAAATCTTGTATTTCGAACTATTTCTGTAATGGAAAGAACCCATTAGATTTTGGTGAAAATCGGATAACCGGAAATGGCACTTTACTAGAAGCTCAAAATAGTTTCTCTTCGAAAAATACCTTTAAATGTTATTTTTTCGAGATTAATGTTATTATAAAAATTAAAGATTATTAAATTTTATATAGACTTGCATTAATACTTTTTCTATATATTTTATGGATAAATTTATAAAATTATCTATAATTTAAATCCCAGAGCCTACGCTTTAAACAAACAAAACGCAGTTATTCAAATGTATGTAAGTGACAGATAAATGTCACTATCAAAGAACTAATCATTACAAAATAATATTAGTAAAGTTTTAAATAGAAAAAAGTAAATAGAACAATAGAAAAGGAATTCAATACAGTTTCCAGCATAAGTAAATATGTAGGTAAGTATTTAGATTAATAAAAATTAAAGATTCACAAAAATGTTTAAGCTAATCCTCATTTTTGGATAGTGAATTCTATTCTATCCCGGTATTTAAATTTAATCTTTATTTTATTATAGCTCCGGTGGCTCAATGGTTAGAGCAACGCCTCATGTCATGAGTGCCCTCGGGGCTATGGGTTCGAATCCCATTAAGGCATGGATGTGTGTGAATGTGAACCCACTCTGTACTTGAGATTTATTCCTGTTGAGGGGTTTAAAAAAAAGGTGGTTACTTGGATTAGATTAGCCTATATTTTAAGAAATAAACTGTCAAAATTAGAGTAAAATTCGCTAATCCAAAAATAAGGATTAACTTCATTTTTTTGTGACTCGGGCTGTAAATGGAGGGAGGTATTGTGATGGCCATACCAGATTTTTTTCTTCATAACAAGTTGCAATGATCTCAGACGAAACATGTTTCGTCTGATATAATAGATAACATTCGGTTAGTTTAGATTTGTCGAATTCAAAGACAATTGTAGGTACCTACTTATCATAACCAAGTGTTAGCTTTAAGTAGAGTGGAATTACTTTAAGAATGTAACATTGCGCAGTAAACACATTCTCGCCGTTGCCATAGAAACGGCTTTGGCTTCGCTGGTTGCGCACGTGATAAGACAATGCCGTTCGTTCGGATTTCTCTCATTTGTTGTGACAGTGTGGTGCTGATAATATCTCTTTTAAAATTCAAGAATTAGAAAATGGCTACAACGTCTTCAAAAACAATTGGTGTCAGTGGTATGATTATACAGAGCCAAGGGCAAGAATTAATTAATAATGTAAGCCAGTTTATGAAAAAAAAACTAGAAATTAATTAATACGCCACTGGAGGTACATATAAGTTGAAATTGAGACCCTACGTCATGAGCTTCGCGCAGGTCACGTGATGTCGGTGTTACATTCTTAAAGTAATTCCACTCTATGTTGTAATAAAAGTGAAATAATGTTTCAATTTTCAATATAAAGAATTTTATTGAAAAAAGGTGCAATTATAAATTATTATGAGCCCAATTCTCAATTTCCTCATTATGATATGATACGAAATGATATGGGAATAGTATATTTCATAACGAGTATCGAAACTGAGAAATATCGTGCGAGTGTGAAGTTTGACGAACGAGGTGCATCCGAGTGAGTTTACATACAAGCAATAGAATATTACTTTCGAGCGAGTTATGAACACTATTTTTTAGACGGCCACAAAGAATAACATAAGGCTCGGGCCACACTATGCGTTTTGGCGGGACCGGTAAAACCGCATCCGGTTAAACGGGATGAATCATACAGCGTCCACATATATCCCGCAAAACAGGACAGCAGCAATGACAAATCGATTCTATTAAAAAAACAAGTGAAATATTTTAAATCAAGTAATTGGTAGCCTGTGACAGAAACAAGTAAGTACATAAATAAATAAGTTAATAATGGTCCGTATAAGTAGATATGATTTCAAAAATTGAACTTATTTGCGAAATTGAAGCTGCTGGTTTGCTTCGCGAGCCGGTAAAACGCCAATATTAGGTTCATCCATTCAATTCTGAACGAGAACGAAGTGAAAGATTTCCAATTTTTTTCGGAAATATACGAAAGTATAATGATAATTTTTTTGAGTACTATCGTATGTCATTACTACCCTTTTCCCACAAGGCAGGGTACCCTTCAACATACTGAATAAATTTATCTGTGTCAAATATATTATTTATCATAGATATTTATTGACAATGACAAATACACACTTGATGTTTCGCATTCCTCTCAATTTTTATTTTATGTTGGATAAATATCAACTGCGGCTGCGGTAAAAACCGGACAAATGTGAACACTCGCATTATCTTCAATGTGGTGTAGTTGACATGCGGCAAATTTACCGTCCGGTCAAACCGCAACATGCTGCGGTAGTATCCGGTAACCGGACCGCAACCGCATAGGTGTGGACGCATTCATTTAAAACAATAAGTTGTTGTTTTCCCGTTAAACCGGTCCCGTTAAACTGGTCCCGCCAAAACGCATAGTGTGGCCCGGACCTTAGACTTGGGCCACACTATGCGTTTTGGCGGGACCGGTTTAACGGGACCGGTTGACCGGGAAGACAACAACGTATTGTTTTAAATGAATGCGTCCACACCGATGCGGTTGCGGTCCGGTTGCCGGTACTACCGCAGCATGTTGCGGTTTGACGGGACGGTCAATTTGCCGCATGACAACTACAACACATTGGAGATAATACGAGCGTTCTCAGGGGTCTAGTTTTGTTTTTTAACAGACAATGTATATTATTTGGGCTCTGCACTGATCAGGTGTTGGTCCGACTGTGTCCGAATCGGGTTGTCATTGCTGCCGTCCTGTTTAGCGGGATATATGTGGACGCTGTACGATCTATCTTGTTTAACCGCATAGTGTGGCCCGGGCCTTAGTGTGTATTTTCAAGAATTTTATTTCAAATGACAATTCAATACCTACTGCTTTTTTGAAACAATCAAACAAAGCAAAGCTGCCTGGCTGTGATGTATTAGTGAATTTATTGTAAAGTTGCTACTGGCCATTGGCGGCTAGTTGCCATCAACTATTTAAAAAGAAGCACTGGTCCACTTGACTTCAGCCTAGTCATTCATTATCTTCGATTGTTAAATAAACACATAAACGCAGGATATGTGAAACGAATCGCATGAGCCTTATTGTCGGCCCCAAACTCTCGAATGACTTCCTCCATTCTTCTAAAAGTCTTCGTCCATTTTCGCTCCAACATTTGCTGTATAATTTTAGAATTCCACTCTACTCTTCCTACTCTTCCACAATTCACCTCCAATTCTGGTTCCAATTTCTGATCTAGAATTCTAGAATCTTCTTCGGTTTTCTAGAACTCTCATCAAATTCCTGTTCCAATGTGCTAGAAAGTTCCATTACTTCTTCTTCCAGGGCACTGGAATTCTAGAACTTTCCTCCAATTCCATTCCAAATGTTCTAATGTTCCATTAATTCTTTCACCGGTGCTCCGGAATTTTTCTCCAAACTTCTGGAACTTTCTTTCGATTTTTGCTTAGATCTTCCGAAAATATCATCTACTGTTTGTTCTAGTCTTCTAGAATATCTTTTGTAATGTTCTTCTACAAATTTACAAATGTCGGGTGGGTCAAATAAGTAATCGTCGGGATTTTCACAAGAATCGATTAACGCTTGCCGCAGTCTTTCTTGAAGCTCTGATTTCTTTCCTGTTGTTTCCATTCTTCCACGTCTCTCTTAAGATCATTTAATTTCAATTCACTTAATTTTAATTGTTTAATCACCATATTATGTATTTTTATTTAAACTTCACAGTTTATTAACCCGTACAGCTAAAACCAATTGTAACGGTTTTTTTTTTATTTGGGTGAAGTGTAAAAAAATCAAATAATTAGTATCAATTAAAATAGATGCTAATTAAAAGGATAAATAAATGTTTAAAAGATAATAACAATGACCATTACTAATATTAAACAAATATTAAATACTAATTAAGACTAAGAGTATAATTAACTAGTTGAACACTAACACTATTTATTTATTTAAACAATGAACACGACTATTTATTTACACGATATTACTGATTATTTATTTCGACTATTTATGTCACTATTCATTTATATCACGTTCAACTGTCCGACCTACCGACATCCACAGCGTCTATATATTCAACTGCTCGGACAGAATTCACACCTTTCACATCACTGTCTATTTATGTAACTAAGTAAATGTCCTTCTGACGGACTATGTTCTAACTTCCATAGCTTCAGTATCACCGACTGTCTGTATGCCACAACTCTTCAATACCACTGTCGAGTATTCATTTCCACTCGCCGTTACTGTCCCCGTATACCTAGCTTCCCAATATTCCTCAACACTACCGAGTATTCACTTCCACAGCTATCCCAGTATACCAGTAACCAGTGGCGGATTTAGAGGGAGGGCACTAGGGCACGTGCCCCCCCCCCTGTCATTTTAAAAAATTTAATTATTACATTATGTATTATCATTCCCGTATTACACATCATAGATAAATAAACATACTAATAAAAATACAGAATTTCTATTTATTTTTCAAATTGTTTATTATTTTGGAGATGCCCCCTAACTTTTTTTATTAGAAGTAATAGAACAAATGGTTCATTTAAACGTTTTATTATTTTTATTATACTATTTGATGGCAGATGTAGATTTTTTTTTATAAAGTCACATTTAAAAAATACGATTATCAACTTTTATTTTTTAAATAACAAACAATAATTATTTCACTAAAATATAAACCGCCATTTTTTGTTTTAAGTTGTTCTTATTACTTAATTTGATGTTTTACCTTGTTTTGTATAACATTGTTGCATTTTATTTATTTTCACATGGCTACTTAGAATATTTGAATAAACATTAATTCTCATATTTCTCAAACTCATTTACTTGTTTGGGGTCCTGCACTCTGATTTTTTTATTATTTTAAATGATAGTTCTATTAATTTTGAAGCAATCCGTAGTATTAAAAAGCCTTAATTGTTTTCGATTTAACTGAATTTGATTTTTAAAGTCAATGTGACGTCACGGCGACATCTATTGTGGCTATATATTTCTCTCGCACAAGTTCTATAGTAGGCAGCGAGAGAAAGGTAGCACTAATGCGACGTCACAGTGACCATGACAACAAACCTGAAATCTCGCAAAGTAATTATTAAAAATGGTTTTCTTTATCTTAATCCCTATTTATTGAGTAATACTTTAAGTATAAATGTATATTTTATTATTTTTTGTTATGGTGCAGGACCCTAAATAGATCATTAAAAAGACAAAAAATAAGGGTTTATATTTTAGTAAAATAATTATACGTTGCTATTTAAAAAATAAATGTTCTGATTTTATAAAAAAAATATTTACATCTGCCATTAAATAGTATATTTAAAATAATAAAACTGTTATATAAGCATTTTTTTACAATACAATACAATTGACGGGCTTGGACCGGACCGACTTGTTTTTTATACTCAATAAAATATTATAAGAAAGAAAAATTTGCGTGAATGTGTACTAACTATAAAAAAATACATTTCTATGGAGAACAAACAACCACATGACTTGTCACACGTTTTATTCCAGTCAATGTCGAGAACCGCGGCAAAGTGTCAGGTAATAGTGACTCACCTCTCATTTTATATTATTAGCAGCCTATTCTGTAACTCAACGGTTAATTTTTAATTTAACTAATGTGGAGCAATGAATCACAAATGCTTCCTTTTTAAATTTGCCGCTTTAGTCGCCATTAACCAAAATAAAACAAGTGATTTAATTCCAGTATTGCTCATCTCCACGAAAATTTTTGAGAGGGATGATTATTTTCAATGAAATTTTAGTTTTCCAAATACGATTATAATTTACCGCTTATTAATATTGATAAATGTTATTTTTAAAGAAAATGTAGATTTGCATAATAATGCATATATTACAGATAGCTAACCGCATTTTTTGTATAAATAGCGTAAATACGTGTTCTTCAAACGTTTAGTTGCGTGCAAAACAATAAGTTATTGTAATAATGTGTGATATGGTGAAATTTACAAATTATTACTATAATTACTTATTATTAATAAAATTGCACTTATAACTTTATGGAAAAAAATCTGATGTGGCCAGCACATTACCTTCCGTCAGTTCTATGTATTTTGTACAAATTTCATACGGAAAGTTCCTTGCTAAATTAAATATTCTATTTCTTGTACATTACCTTCCGGCAGTTGCATGTATTTTATGCAAATTACATACAGAAAATTATTATT